>CM016620.1:17046015-17224471 GCA_005393395.2 Gossypium australe | reverse complement strand
CCACACCCCGGCCCACGAGCTTGAACCGGATCTGGTATGTTCCTTAAATAAATCGGTTTTCAATGTTCTAAATGACTTAGAGAAAATTTGTGTAATTTTAAAAAAAATTGTTTTGGGTTGGGCTTAATTTGAAACCTATTTAATAAATTCTGGAAATCCAACTTAAATAAGGTGACAAAATAATTTTTGGGTTTATTATTTTAAAAGAAATAAATTTACTTATCTTTAATCAAACATAATTTGTATCATATTCAATAAAATAAACAGGAATAAAGAAAATCCAACTGGGCCTTATTCAAACCCAAAATAAAGTACTAAAATTTCATAAAGTCCAAATTCCAAATAATTTCTTCAAGCGATGCATGGCCACCTTTAGCTCCTGCCGACCCGGTCCATTACTGCTCATCACCTGAAAAATAATTCCCCAACGGGGTGAGTCTACAGACTCAATGTGTACATAGTACTAATTTCCAACAAATCAGGCATACAAGTCATATCAATATCATGTTCATACAAAATAAGGATGATGCAACCCAAACCCAAACCTATTTGTCCATCCGCTACGCACCACCCGTACCAACCTGTACACCGCGGGGACTACTAAGTCGACCCTCCATCCGCTACACACCATCGAAGGCAGTCGCTGCAGTCGACGTGCTCATCGCCCACTTATGTTGTGTCATTAGACACTGTATTCACTGGATGTAACCGAAGTTACCACTTTTCACTTTATGTGACCGTAGTCACCACTTTACGTTGGTGAGACCGTAGTCATCACCTTCACTTTCTTCCTCCACAAATATCCCGAATGCCCCAATTATTTCATAACATATTTCACATACTTAATTTTCATTCATGTTACTAATCACATGTTCAAAATATATCACATTCACAATCCTATCAAAAGTAGGAAACGTACCTGGGTACTCCTTACCACATTTGTGGTGCTTAGCCACATTCACATACTGTTACATATTTATATATTTAATGATTGCCATGCAATTTATTGAAAGTTAGTAAGAGTACACACCTTTTTCGCTTAATAGTTTCCGTGAATTCCCGTAGAGCGATCTACCGATCTAGATCTTTCACTCCTATATTCGGCCATTAATTAAAACATATAAATAAACCTATTTGGTCTTAAAACCAAATCCTACTAGAAGTAGAATTACTTACCTAGTTGCCGAATTGATTTAATCAAGTCCCAACAGTTGCTAGAATTCCTCTTCCTTGAAATCGGCTAATACTAGGTATGTAACCAAGTCAGTTTTCGGTTTTTGAAATAATGGAAAACACTTAAACAATTTATGCCTTGGCCGAATATCCCTTACCTTATGATGGGATTCCAAATCTGAAGAGGATTCCTTTATAAGCCTGTTGAAATCCTATAACTTCGTGTTAGATTAGATCTAACTTTGAAAACGTGAATCATAATCTTTAACCGCATATTTATATTTATAATCCTTACCTTAGATCCTTAGATTTCCCGAAAAATCCCCTTTTGATGTTGTGGATGATTGCCCTCTTTCTTAGAATCCACAAAGATTCAGCTTAACAGTAGAACGGAGAAGAAAATAGAAGAAAAAGAGAGGGATTTTTGCTTAATGAAAATTCGGCAGAGAGGGGTTTTGCCTAGGGAGAATTTCGGCAGAGAGGAAGAGGGAGCAAATGTTGATGAGTAGCCCTCCTGTCCTCCTTTTATAGCCAAAGTTATCAGCCTAGGAGTCCTTTACTTGGCCACCACTCCTCTTTTTGATAATATTATCTCTTTTATTTAAAAGACAAAGCCTTTAATCCATCAATTATCTCCTCAATTATCTCATTAGAAAATAATCCTTTATTTATCTCTTATTATTCACATATTTATGTGAATAAAACTCCTTTATTTCTCTCTTATTATTCACATATTTATGTGAATAAAACTCCTTTATTTATCTCTTATTATTCACATATTTATGTGAATAAAACTCCTTTATTTCTCTCTTATTATTCACATATTTATGTGAATAAAACTCCTTTATTTATCTCTTATTATTCACATATTTATGTGAATAAAATTCCTTTATTTATCTCTTATTATTCACATATTTATGTGAATAAAACTCCTTTATTTCTCTCTTATTATTCAAGTTTCCCAAAATGTTCAAGTTTCCATTTTTGGATCATTTCCAAAATGTTTAGGTTTCCAAAAATGTCTAAGTTTCCAAAAATGTCTAAGTTTCCAAAAATGTCTAAGTTTCCAAAAATGTCCATTTCCATTTCCATTTTCATTTCCATCTCCATTTTCATTTCCATTTTCATTTTCATTTCCATTTTCATTCATTTCTAGGTTTCCAAAAGTATCAAAAATTTATTCATAAAACTTAAGACTTGTCATTTCATACAATTGATCTGAAAAATGCATAGGCCCTTCCTAGGATGTTACAGTTCTACCCCCCTTAAAAAAAATTTCGTCCTCGAAATTTCCTAACTAAACAATTGAGGGTATTGCTGTCGCATTGTCTCTTCTGGCTCCCACGAAGCTTCTTCCGATCCATGATTGCGCCATAACACCTTGACTAAAGGAACAGACTTCCTTCGTAGTACTTTCACATCACGTTCCAAGATCCGAATCGGTTCTTCCTCGTAGGATAAATCTGGCCTTAACTCCACTTCTTCAACAGGTACCACATGAGACGGATCCGATCGATAGCGACGTAGCATGGACACATGAAATACGTCGTGCATTTGATGCAACTCTGGTGGTAACTCCAATTGGTATGCCACTGGCCCAACTCGCTTCAATACTTGATAAGGCCCTATAAACCTTGGGCTTAACTTCCCTTTTCGACCGAACCTTATTACCTTCTTCCAAGGTGAGACCTTTAGAAACACTTGGTCTCCTACTTCAAACTCAATTTCTTTCCTCTTAAGGTCTGCGTACGACTTCTGTCTATCAGAAGCTTCTTTCAACCGTGCCCGAATTAATTCCACCTTCTCCTCAGTTTCCGCCACTAACTCTGGACCCAAAACGCGGCGTTCTCCTAACTCGGTCCAACAAGTTGGTGTTCTACATTTCCTTCCATACAATGCTTCGTATGGTGCCATCCGAATGCTTGCCTGATAGCTGTTGTTGTAGGCGAACTCAGCTAGAGGCAAGTAATCTTCCCAACTTCCTCGGAAATCCATCACACAGCCTCTTAGCATATCTTCCAACACTTGTATAACCCGTTCAGACTGCCCGTCTGATTGTGGATGAAAAGCCGTAGTGAAGTCTAGCTTAGTGCCTAATGCTTGATGAAGTGCTTTCCAAAATCGAGACGTAAACCTTGGGTCTCTATCAGAGATGATCGACATCGGTACCCCGTGTAGCCTCACGATCTCCGCCACATATAACTTGGCTAACTTTTGAAGGGAATAGTCGATCCTCACAGGGATAAAATGTGCGGACTTGGTCAAACGGTCCACTATCACCCATACCGAGTCCTTCTTAGTGGGCGTAAGGGGAAGCCCACTAACTAAGTCCATGGTAATTCTTTCCCACTTCCATTGGGGAATCTCAATTGGTTGAAGCAATCCTGATGGGACTTGGTGTTCAGCCTTTACTTGCTGACATGTCAAACATTTCCCCACAAATTCAGTCACCTCTCGTTTCAGGTCTGACCACCAAAATTGTTCCCTTAGATCTCTATACAGCTTGATGCCTCCGGGATGCATAGCATAAGGACTACCATGCGCTTCCCGAAGAATCCTTTGTCTCAACTCCTTATCCCTCGGCATACAAACCTTTTCCTTGTAGCACAGTACTCCTTCATCATTGACGCCATAATCCTTTAATCCTCCTTGCCGTACTTGCTGTAACTTAGTACTTAAGTCCTTATCCGCCAACTGTCCCTCTTTCACCTCCTTCAGCCAGGTTGGCTTGACTTGTAACTCTGCCAACAGGCTTCCGTCTTCATACAAACTTAAGTGAGCGAACAAAGCCCTTAAATCCGACACAACCTTCCTACTTAGGGCGTCAGCTACCACATTCGCCTTGCCCGGATGGTATTCTATCGAACAGTCATAATCTTTCAATAACTCCACCCACCTTCGTTGCCTCAAGTTCAACTCCTTCTGAGTCAACAAATACTTAAGGCTTTTGTGGTCCGTGTAAATTACTGACCTTTCTCCATAAAGGTAGTGCCTCCAAACTTTGAGGGCGAAAACCACTGCCGCGAGTTCCAAGTCATGAGTTGGGTAGTTCACCTCATGCGGCCTTAACTGTCGAGATGCATAAGCGACTACCTTTCCTTCTTGCATTAGCACACAGCCTAACCCTGTGTGCGAAGCATCACAATATACTACGAAGTCCTTACCTGCCTCCGGCTGAATTAACACCGGAGCTTCTGTCAGCACCTTTTTAAGCTTTTCAAAGCTCTCCTGTTGCTTATCCGTCCACACAAACGGTACTTCCTTCCTTAGTAACTTTGTCAAAGGTGCGGCTATTGACGAGAATCCTTCCACGAACCTTCTGTAATAGCCTGCCAAGCCTAAGAAACTTCTGATTTCAGCCACCGACCTAGGTGATTTCCAATCCAACACTGCTTCGATCTTCCTAGGATCCACTCTTATTCCTTCCGCGGATACCACATGTCCTAGGAACGCCACTTCCTTGAGCCAAAATTCGCACTTGCTGAATTTGGCATAAAGTTTCTTTTCCCTTAACACTTCTAACACAACTCGGAGATGCTCATCGTGCTCCTCCTCCGTCTTGGAATACACCAAAATGTCGTCGATGAACACCACGACGAATCTATCCAAGTAGGGTTGGAAAACCCTATTCATCATATCCATGAACGCGGCCGGTGCGTTCGTCAACCCAAACGGCATCACCACAAATTCAAAATGACCGTACCTTGTCCTAAAAGCGGTCTTATGAATATCAGCCTCCTTCACTTTCAGTTGATGATACCCCGACCTTAAGTCGATCTTTGAGAACACAGCTGCCCCTTTCAGTTGGTCGAACAAGTCATCTATCCTTGGCAAAGGATACTTGTTCTTGATGGTCAGTTTGTTCAACTGACGATAATCTATGCACATCCGCATAGTTCCATCCTTCTTCTTCACAAAGAGAACCGGTGCTCCCCACGGAGACACACTGGGTCGAATGAACCCACGATCCAACAACTCTTGGATTTGAGCCTTGAGCTCCACTAACTCCTTTGGTGCCATTCGGTAGGGAGCGATTGACACAGGAGCTGTTCCTGGTAGCAAATCTATTCCAAATTCCACTTCTCTATCTGGGGGTATTCCGGGCAACTCCTCCGGAAATACATCCTCAAAATCCCTTACTGTTCTAACTCCCTTGACACCTTCCTCTTCTCCTCTTAACGCACTCACGAAGGCTAAGAATGCCTTACATCCTTTCTTAACCATTTTCTCGGCCTTCAGTGCCGAAACTACGTTAGACAAGTAGTTCCTCCTTTCTCCGATCATCACTACTACCTCATCTTCCGGGGTTCTTAGTTCCATACGTTTAGCCGCACAATCCAACATGGCTCGATGCTCTACTAGCCAATCCATTCCAAGTATAAGCTCAAACTCTCCGAAGGGTAATTCCATTAAGTCAGCCCGAAAGTTCGCTCCCTGAATCTCTAGGGGTACATTCCGAAAGATCCTATCTATCCTCACCGTTTGGCCTAAAGGGCTCACTACAGTTATCTGCCTATCAGAAAGTTTAAAGTCTAGGCCTAGTGTTTCAACCACACTACATGCAACATAGGAATGAGTTGAGCCCACATCAATAAGAGCAAAATAGGGTTTGTCATGAATAAAGAACATACCGGTTATAACATCCGGCGCGTCTCCCTCTTCCCTCCGGCGAACCGCGTAAACCAAACCCGGTTGCCTTGCTTCGGCGTTAGCTGCACCTCGGCCCTGAGCTCCACGGCCTCTGCCACTACCTCTGTTGGCCGACCCACGACCTCTTTGAGGCTGCTGTCCGCCTCTACCAGCCTGGTTAGCATTCTGAGCTGCTGGTTGGCTCTCATCTAATAGCTTGGGGCAATCCTTAATCATATGGTCCTTGGACCCACACTTGAGACATCGTCCCGCCTTTTTCCAACACTCTCCCCCGTGCTTCCTTCCACAATGTTCACAAGGGCGAAATTGCCAGCCCGTACCAACCTGTTGACTTTGTGACCTGTCAACTCTTGGCCTCTTGTGGCCTTTTCCAGATGGCCCAAAACCTCTTTTGGGCTTATTTCTGTCCATAGCCTGCTTGGTGGCGTCCTTAATTCCCTCAGCCACTTTAGCCTTTTCCACCAAGGCAGAGAATTCCCGCTCCTGATGCGGTGCTATCAAAAGTCTCAAATCGTCCCTAAGTCCGTCCTCAAAACGAACACAGCGTTCATGCTCAGTCGCCACTACTCCTCGGGCATATCGGCTCAACCTCAAGAATTCCACTTCATATTCGGTGACAGACTTACTTTCTTGTACCAACCCCAGAAAAGCCTTCCTTTGCTCGTCTATATACCTGGTTCCCACATACTTCTTCTGAAATGCTTCCTTAGCATATTCCCAGGTCAGATCTTCCGCCGTGGCACCGTCCCGAACGATTAACCACCATTGATACGCTTCATCGCGTAACAGTGCCGTCACCCCTTTCAACTTCTCCTCGGGGGTCAAGTCGAGCTCATCCATGATGCGCTCAGTTGCTTCCAACCAGTACTCAGCTGTACTGGGTGCCACTCCCGATACTCCTCTAAACATTTCAGCTCCATTAGCACGGAGCCGCTCAGGCACAGACTTACGATTTCCTGAATTGTTTCCTGCACCAGCCACCAATTCCAAAACTCGCAGCACAGCCTGCGACACGGCATCTTCCCCTGTCTGAGCCTGCTGCTCAACATTGACAGCTGGGGGTGATGGTGGTGGTGGTATCTCATTGTCAGAACCTTGTCCCGATCTAACAGTCATCCTTCCTCTACCTCTTCCACGACGACCACGTCCTCTTGAGCTCATTATCGACGAGATCTGATTAAGGAATTTTATGTATTAGTATTCTTGTTTCACTTATTACCCGCGATGATATCTTATGAAGAAGAGTTTAAGAGTGGTTCTTTCGTATTCATACATGCATACAGTCTTGCATTCATTCATTCATCCATCAACAAATATGAACTTTCGTTCATTCAAAGAAACGTTGTAATTCTTGTTGTTGTTTTCGTTATTTTGCTTTTCCACTACCCAGGGGCATTTTCGTAATTTTATCCTACAGGGGTATTTTCGTAAATTTTCAGAAATAAAAAGTTCCCTGGTGATTTTGACGAAAGTATTTTGGTACTTCTAAAGTTCCGGGGAAATTTTGGAAGAATTTTGAAATCCAGGGGTATTTCGGTAATTTTTTGATCTCAGGGGCCTTTTTGATAATTTTTCCAAAAATCAGGGTAAATTTGTAAAATTTAATAAGTTAGGGATATTTTCCAAGATTGTAAAACATTGAGGGTTCCTTTGAGAGTTACACTTTTCAAAGCAATGATATTGCAAAAAGTTTGGAAATCAAGGTCGTTTTGGTAATTTTGTAAGTTAGGGGCAATTTTGTAATTTTCCAAAATCAAGATAGTTTGATATTTTACAAATTAGGGTTTTTGAACATTTGATAAAGTAATGAAATTTTGTTAAAACTATGGGTGGTTTGGTCATTTTATAAACCAAGGGTATTTTTTTTTTATAAAGAAAAACGGCTAAGTCCCTTTCGGGTTTTATTCTTTGTGTTTAGCCTATGACCGAGCCCTCTTGGTCAGGGTGAACCAAAGCTACGCACCAGGCAAGATTCGAATGAAGAGGAGGTGAGTCACGCGGACTGCTTAAATACCAAGCTCTCACCGACCTTTCTAGACATGCGCACAGAGGTTGCCACACCACTGAGCCTTCTGAGTTAGGGCGAACCGAAGCTACGCACCAGGTAGGATACCTACGAAGAGGAGGTGAGTCACTAGGACTGCTTAAATACCAGGCTCTTCCGGATCCAATCCTAGACATGCGTACAGGGGTTGCCACACCCTAGCTTAATAACTTAGTCATAGGTTTGTTAAGTTCATTAAGTCTTATGAGTTTCAAGTGTTTGAGTAGTCTAATCCTAGGGTTCAAGTTCCTATCACACTATTCTACGTTCCATGCCTTTTCTACCCTTTTACAATTCATAATTCACATAATCACACAGATGGTTAAAGGTACTTACCTGGTGGACTGCGGGTCGGAGACTTAGGTGCCATGCCATAAAACCTGCTTATTTCAAAGAAATTCATTTGGGCTCGAATTGAAAACGTTTTGGGCCTGAGCCCACAGGCCGAGAGTTTAAAACTGGGCTCTGATACCAACTGAAACACCCCACACCCGGCCCACGAGCTTGAACCGGATCTGGTATGTTCCTTAAATAAATCGGTTTTCAATGTTCTAAATGACTTAGAGAAAATTTGTGTAATTTTAAAAAAAATTGTTTTGGGTTGGGCTTAATTTGAAACCTATTTAATAAATTCTGGAAATCCAACTTAAATAAGTGATAAAATAATTTTTGGGTTTATTATTTTAAAAGAAATAAATTTACTTATCTTTAATCAAACATAATTTGTATCATATTCAAATAAAAATAAACAGGAATAAAGAAAATCCAACTGGGCCTTATGGCCTTATTACATCATTCAAACCCAAAATAAAGTACTAAAATTTCATAAAGTCCAAATTCCAAATAATTTCTTCAAGCGATGCATGGCCACCTTTAGCTCCTGCCGACCCGGTCCATTACTGCTCATCACCTGAAAAATAATTCCCCAACGGGGTGAGTCTACAGACTCAATGTGTACATAGTACTAATTTCCAACAAATCAGGCATACAAGTCATATCAATATCATGTTCATACAAAATGAAGGATGATGCAACCCAAACCCAAACCTATTTGTCCATCCGCTACGCACCACCCGTACCAACCTGTACACCGCGGGGACTACTAAGTCGACCCTCCATCCGCTACACACCATCGAAGGCAGTCGCTGCAGTCGACGTGCTCATCGCCCACTTATGTTGTGTCATTAGACACTGTATTCACTGGATGTAACCGAAGTTACCACTTTTCACTTTATGTGACCGTAGTCACCACTTTACGTTGGTGAGACCGTAGTCATCACCTTCACTTTCTTCCTCCACAAATATCCCGAATGCCCTAATTATTTCATAACATATTTCACATACTTAATTTTCATTCATGTTACTAATCACATGTTCAAAATATATCACATTCACAATCCTATCAAAAGTAGGAAACGTACCTGGGTACTCCTTACCACATTTGTGGTGCTTAGCCACATTCACATACTGTTACATATTATATATTTAATGATTGCCATGCAATTTATTGAAAGTTAGTAAGAGTACACACCTTTTTCGCTTAATAGTTTCCGTGAATTCCCGTAGAGCGATCTACCGATCTAGATCTTTCACTCCTATATTCGGCCATTAATTAAAACATATAAATAAACCTATTTGGTCTTAAAACCAAATCCTACTAGAAGTAGAATTACTTACCTAGTTGCCGAATTGATTTAATCAAGTCCCAACAGTTGCTAGAATTCCTCTTCCTTGAAATCGGCTAATACTAGGTATGTAACCAAGTCAGTTTTCGGTTTTTGAAATAATGGAAAACACTTAAACAATTTATGCCTTGGCCGAATATCCCTTACCTTATGATGGGATTCCAAATCTGAAGAGGATTCCTTTATAAGCCTGTTGAAATCCTATAACTTCGTGTTAGATTAGATCTAACTTTGAAAACGTGAATCATAATCTTTAACCGCATATTTATATTTATAATCCTTACCTTAGATCCTTAGATTTCCCGAAAAATCCCCTTTTGATGTTGTGGATGATTGCCCTCTTTCTTAGAATCCACAAAGATTCAGCTTAACAGTAGAACGGAGAAGAAAATAGAAGAAAAAGAGAGGGATTTTTGCTTAATGAAAATTCGGCAGAGAGGGGTTTTGCCTAGGGAGAATTTCGGCAGAGAGGAAGAGGGAGCAAATGTTGATGAGTAGCCCTCCTGTCCTCCTTTTATAGCCAAAGTTATCAGCCTAGGAGTCCTTTACTTGGCCACCACTCCTCTTTTTGATAATATTATCTCTTTTATTTAAAAGATAAAAGCCTTTAATCCATCAATTATCTCCTCAATTATCTCATTAGAAAATAATCCTTTATTTATCTCTTATTATTCACATATTTATGTGAATAAAACTCCTTTATTTCTCTCTTATTATTCACATATTTATGTGAATAAAACTCCTTTATTTATCTCTTATTATTCACATATTTATGTGAATAAAACTCCTTTATTTCTCTCTTATTATTCACATATTTATGTGAATAAAACTCCTTTATTTATCTCTTATTATTCACATATTTATGTGAATAAAATTCCTTTATTTCTCTCTTATTATTCACATATTTATGTGAATAAAACTCCTTTATTTCTCTCTTATTATTCAAGTTTCCCAAAATGTTCAAGTTTCCATTTTTGGATCATTTCCAAAAATGTTTAGGTTTCCAAAAATGTCTAAGTTTCCAAAAATGTCTAAGTTTCCAAAAATGTCTAAGTTTCCAAAAATGTCCATTTCCATTTCCATTTTCATTTCCATCTCCATTTTCATTTCCATTTTCATTTTCATTTCCATTTTCATTCATTTCTAGGTTTCCAAAAGTATCAAAAATTTATTCATAAAACTTAAGACTTGTCATTTCATACAATTGATCTGAAAAATGCATAGGCCCTTCCTAGGATGTTACAAACAATCACTTCAATTTATCGGCTAAATAATAGGAAAACAATAATTACTAGTACTTTTAGTCCTCATGATACGATATTCCCTACTCACCATAGCTATACTATTGTTCGATAGGTGCGCTTACCTTTGTCGTAATTATAGTTAGTTTAGTGATCATCAAGTTTTTGGCACCGTTGCCGGGGACTAAAATATTAGGAACACTTGATTTTTATTAATTTAGCCATTTATTTTTATTGCATTTTATTTTTATTTTTAGTTTAATTTTTGTTTTCTAATTTTTCTTTTATTTGCTTCTAGCATGTTCTTTTAGTTTATGACTAGAAAAAACCCATCGAGACCATTGTTATTTGACAGTGAGTTTGAAAGCACAGCTCGCAGAAATCATAAAGAAGCAAGGCAAAGTCGATAGAGTATAATGGAAGAGCAAGAGGATGTTATAATTATTACTGAGGAGATAGATGATAATCAGAATAATCAGCTACTTCCTGCAGTTGTTGCAAATCTAGATCTACTCCTCGTACTATGTACGATTATGCCAAGCCCACTCTAATTGGGGCTAAATCGAGTATTGTGAGACCCACTATTGCTGCGAATAATTTCGAACTGAAGCTGAACACTATTTAGATGATACAACAATTTGTTCAGTTCGATGGTTTGCAAGACGAAGATCCAAATACTCATTTGGCTAATTTTCTGGAAGTCTGTGATACTTTCAAGATTAATGGCGTTTCTAATTACGCCTTCTACCTATAGTTGTTTACCTTCTTGTTGAGGAATAAAGCTAAACAGTGGTTGGATTCCTTACCATGAGGTTCTATCATTACATTGGATCAAATGACCGAGAAATTCTTACTGAAGTACTTCCCACCAGCTAAGACAACCAAGTTGAGGAATGATATCTCTTCCTTCATTCAAATTGACTTAGAAACCCTATACGATGCATGAGAGAGGTATAAGAACTTATTGAGCTCACCATAATTTACCTCTATGGCTACAAGTTCAAACTTTTTACAATGGTTTGAACCCCTCAACTAGGCAGTTAATCGATACAGCAGCCGATGGTACTCTGAATAATAAAACATCTAAAGCGGCTTATGAGTTTATAAAGGAGATGGCACTGAATAATTATCAGTGGCTAGTCATGAGGACAAAGCTGATGAAAGCAGCCGGTGTTTTTAACTTAGATGAGGTCACCATGTTATCAAATCAGGTAGAACTTTTAAATAAGAAAATTGATGGTTTATGTGTTTCTATGCAGGTACATCCTGTGATGCAGTGTGATACGAATGGAGGAGGAATGAACAATCCAGAATGTTTACCCTACGGACCTAGCACAGAGAACGAACAAATAAATTATATGGGTAATAATTCTAGGCCTCAGAATAACCCTTATAGTAACACCTATAATGCAGGTTGGAGGAACCATCCCAATTTCTCTTGGGGTGGTCAAGGAAACCAAAGACCACAACCCTCTCCAGGCTTTCAACAACCTTACCAATAGGAGAAGAAGTAGAACCTTGAGGAGATGTTAACGAAGTTTATCTCGGTGTCAGAAAACCATTTTTAAAACACTAAAATAACACTTAAAAACCAACAAGCATCGATTAAAGGGCTCAAGAACCAAATCGGTCAACTTGCAAAGTTGATTTCAGAACAACCAAAAGGCAATTTGCCTAGCAATACCAGTAACTTCATGCAATTACTATGCAAGATGAAGAAGGGATAGTTGAATCTGAACCAGAACGGAGGCAAGAAATTGTAGTCAGTAACAGTAAGGTTGAGGTAAGCCAAAATGAGCAAAAATCGATTGGTAAAGAATATAAACCTCGAATGCCATATCTTAACGTGACGAAGAGAAACCACATGAACAAAAAATTTGGTAAATTTCTTAAATTTCTGAAGAAATTACATATTAACTTACCTATTTGCAAAACTCTCCAAAAGCCAAAAGCCACAATGAAAATTCGTAATACCCCCTAAAAGACCCAAAAATGGCACTCATCTACCCTCCTAAGCCGAATTTATACAGTTTCCACTTCCAAAACGGCACCAACTCTTCACACTTCTCAGCTCCTAACTTTTCTCCCTGATAACTCCTCAATCTCATCCTAATTTTTCTCCAAGATAAGCTCCTGCAATCTCTCCATGACCATTTGAAACCTCTCATCCATCAGACTTTCACTGCAACACAAACTCTAGCCGTCCTGCCAACAAAATAAATACCCCAATAAAATACCATGCCACTACTCGAACCTTGGACTCCCTTGCCTGCTAATGACGCCACCTCTCTGCTGCCTAAGTGGCGCCACTTTGCCACTACACCACAAGCTTTTTTGTGTCATCTTTCTTCTTCATTTATTTAAAAGGCCTACTAACTGAAGTCACAGTTCCCTTGGGGCTAAAACCAAAATTTTTCCTATACCCTTACTTGATCCCAGGACATCTCCAACACCCCTAAACACTCCAATTTCATTAACCCTCAAACCCCACATGCCAATTGTCATTTTCTCGCTCCCTTAAAAATTTTCTGAGACCCAAAGCCCAAAGGCCAATTCTTCTAGACCCAAAAATTTGGAACGTTACACTAAAACTGAAAGTATAGTAAAGAACTTGTTGAAATCATTCTGATTTATTGAATTGCCAAGCTATCTATTTATACAACAAGTTTATGAATTTAAAATGTAGAAAAATTTGCTACCGAATCATAATCTAAACTGTTTTTGACTATTTTATTTGCCTAAAAATAAATGATGATATTTTCCTAAAGACTAGGACAAATTGTAGCTTCAAAAATCATAACAGTTAACATTATTTACTTATAAAGAAAATAATCATGGAAGACCAAGTCAGAAAGTCAACATTCAACTTGACTTGAGTTGTCCAAGAGTCTGTTGTTAAAGGCCTGTTTGGACACCTTGTTTAAATATGAGAGTGAACATAAGCAGTTCAGCAAGTTATCTGAACAAGTGTCATCAATGAGACAACGAAAGTTCTAACAATTTAGCTCAAATCTCTAAAAGGAGGTTTCTAGTATTATTTTTTTCATCTACCAGTTTTGAATCCCAAATCTTATATAAGGAAAATCAATCTGTTTACCACCCAACCTAACAAGTATTCTTTTTATTTCAAAAAGTTGATATTGATATTTAAATAATTTTCATTGACATTCTTGTCAATTTTGTAGACTAACATATGGGATATAGTAGAGAAGTATATTTATATGTGGATATCTTTGAGGCAAAGAGGAAAATGTATTATTATTACTGAAAATAGATCACCTACCATATTTTTGTTTTAAAATTTTTTTAGTCCATAATTTTTTTCCAAAAAGTGATTTACATGGTAAATATAATTGGTAGCACATCATTATCAACACATCACATCATCTACCCTAATAAAAGTAATCCCTACCTTCTTAAAGTTATCCAAACCACCCATCTCTCCTTTCACGTAACTTGGTTAAAAATATATATTAATTTATGTTGTTTGATCATAAGAATGGAAGATTATGTGATGAAAAGTAAACCCCTTCCATAATTTGGATTAGGATATGGAGATTAGCCCAAGTCATTGTACGATTGAAGAGCTGCACATTCTTGCCATATGGCTTTGATATTAAGTAGCCCAAGTTGTAATCATAGTCTTCCAAATTTTCATTTTTCTTGTATCCACAATGCTCCAAGTAAATTCAGATTTCCTCTCCCCAACTTTTTTTAATTAATAATTTCATCCCTCAAAATAAAGATATTATCTTTTTATGTTTGTTTTATGACCTAAAGATGATTTATTGATTAACATAAAATAAGTTCTTTATACTTAAAATTGATATCTCCTTTTAAAAAACACAAGTTAACTTAAATAAAGTTAAATATTATTGTATTAATAATATTTTTTATTTAATTTTTAAATATTAAAATATTTAATATTATTAACAAAAATATTTATATTTAATAATATAATAAAGTAATAATATAAATAAAAGTACTTATTATTTTAATAAAATCATTTAATATACAGTTAATTTTAATAATAATATTAATTTTAAATTCAAATGATATTCTTAAATTTTATTGAAAAATATTTTATAAATAAATATATTTTACAATTTATAAATATTAGTAAGAAATATTTTATAGTATAAAATATGGACATTTTAATAATATAAATATTAGTATTTGTTTATCTTGTTTAGCTTCGTATATGTCTTCTAACTATAATGTGTCACTATCTACTTTCATATATGTAATATATGTAGCTTCAAATTAATTTTTAATAGGCTTTAGTTATTCTTAAGTCTATATAAGCTATTAGTTATTATAAAATTTTATTTTATCATAAAATCAATTTCGTTTGTCAAAAGAAAATATATTTATAATATTTTGTTTCACTGAAAATAATTTTTAAAAAATTTATTAAAAAATATTTTACCTAAAATCATTCAAATTTTAGAAAAATCAATTTTTTATAAAGTCAATTCATTTATTAAAAATTATTTTCCAAAAGTTATTCTTAATAAAACAAACATCTTACTATTTTAACTTGTACAAAATCATGTCATGAATCTCATCAGTTATGAAGTTACGTGATATTATTCTTTTTAGGATACAATATCAGCTTTAACTGAATATTAGTAATAAAGAAAGACCAAAGACCATAAGTGAAGACATTTACAGCATCTTCCTTTATAATTGCCTTCTATTTTGCCACTTTTTCTTTCACTTTAATGTATTTTATGTACCATATGTTTCACGTTTTGCCTTTTGCTTTTCCAATCAAAACCCAATTTGCCTTAATAATTGAACGATATTTGGATTTATTTAAATGAATCAAATCCACAATATCTGTCCAAGAAAATTAATATTAAAAATATGTATAAACTACATAATTATTCAATCATTTTTCTTTTAGTTTTTGTTTTGGTGATTGAAAATGAATTTTTTTTCAAACATAGCACTGTTGTTTGATAGCTTTTTTTTTCATTATAGTCGCTTATCGTTAATTTGGCTAACGATAATATTATTGTATGTTCATTTTAGTCACTTAATTTTAGTATGTTTTCATTTTGGTCACTTATTTCCTTTTTTAATTAATTTTATTCTTTTTTCAAAAAATAGGGGAAATCCTAGGTTTTTATAGGTAATTGAGTTATTCACGTAATAAGATGAAATACAAGTTTTCTAAGTAACTCAATTCCCTATAAAAAAACCTAGCTAATTACAATAAAAACCTAGGTAATTCGTTGAAAAAATTCAAAATTTCCTTTTTCAGTGAAAAAACCTAAAAATTAATTCTAAAAAGAGAAAATAAAGGAAATTAAAAGATAAAATATATTTTTAATTAAAACCTAGTGTTGGGTCGAACTCAAATTAAGTAACGAACACGAACAAAAATCAAGAAAATTGGACACAAATATTTACATGGAAAAACCCCTCCTAAGAGGATAAAAAACCACGAGCAAAAAAAAACTTCACTAGAACGACAAAAATCGAAAAGGGGAGTACAAGATGGAGAAACAATAAACCTTGAATCCAAAATACAAAGATTCCCCGAAATTCTCACAAACTCTCTCTTAATTTTGTTGTTGTTATTCTAAACTATCTCGGGTTGCTAAGAGGCCTATTTATAGGCTGAATTTCGTGTAAAAATATTACTAAAACATCCATTGAATAATTAGAGATCGATAAAATATAACATAGTTTAACTAGTAGAAGAAACCCAATTGGGAGAGGAACACGTCACCACGTCTTGATGTTCCATTCGGCTCGTCAGGATGTCCATCATCCCGTCATCGTGATGACGACTTCTCCTTGTCACGGCGTCAACTTTATTCTTTCTGAAATACAAGGCACACTCTAAAATCTCTACCTTGACTCGTATTTTCGAAACATCTTATTTGTTGAGCCCCTCTAGGGGCCTAACTCGACCTATGTCGAATGCTTGCCAAGTCCAAATAATGTTTGAACTTGGAAATTAGAAGACTCTTTGTCATCAAGTCTACTGGATTATTTTCTGTGGCGATTTTGTAAATATGAACATCTCTTTGAGCAATCACCTTTTGAAAAAAGAGATATCGAATATCTAAATGCTTTGTTATTTCGTGATGCATTTGATCTTTCGTGAGATGTATGGCACTTTGACTATCGCAATATAAGAAAATTTTGTCGTCTTTATCAACCAGCTCCTTGAATAGACCTATTAACCAAATGGCCTCTTTCAAATCCTCTATGATAGCCATATATTCAGCCTTTGTGAAGGGTGGCTTTCCAACTAATAGTGTTATTTTCAAAGGTGAACATATAACCTGTGAGAGATCTTCTTTTGTCTAAGTATCCGACATAATCTAAATATACATAGTCGACTAGACCTTCTCAACATCTTCTGATTTCCAAACAAGTACTGGAAATCTTTCTTAAATATCTTAGAATCCACTTCACAGCTTGCTAGTGTAATTTACCAAGTATGACCATATATTTACTTACTACACTAACAACATGTGAAATACTGGGATGAGGACAAATCGTTGCAAACATTAGGCTTCCGACTGCACTAGAAAATGGAACATAGGACATGTACTTTTCAGCATCTTCGGTTTGTGGTGAATCTGAAGTTGAAAGTCTAAAGTGGGCAACTAGGGGAGTACTAACTAGTTTAGAATCTTGCATTCCAAATCGCTCAAGAATCCTTTCAATGTATTTTTGTTGTGATAGAAATAACTTTTTAGAGTGTTGGTCTCTCGAAATTTTCATCCTCTAAAATTTTCTTAGATGTACCAAGATCCTTCATCTCAAACTTTGAGTTAAGTATGGTTTTAAGTCATTCAATTTTAGATGGATCCCTAACTGCAATTAACATATCATCAACATAAACCAACAAATAAATAAATGATCCATCATCTAAATGTTGTAAATAAACACAACTGTCATTTCTATTTCGAATGAAACTAATATCTAACATGAAGGAATCAAACTTCTTATACCATTACCAAGAAAACTACTTCAGGCTGTATAATGCCCTCAACCTGATCAGATTCACGAATCTGGATCTTGAGTGGTACAAAACAATTACAGACTTAAGCTAAAAATTTCTCATACAAATTTTCAACTGTCTCAACTTCTTACAATATATTTCAATACAAATAATTATATTGTGGGTAGTTACTATCATGTTTTTCCCACCAAAATGTCATTACATACATAAGTGATAGCTACGATTAATGTACATGATAAGCCGTAAAAGTAACATGTTTTTAATCCCATTCTTGATGCGTTTTTAGATGATTTATTATGTAAATTAGTGAATTTGATGCTCTTAATCCTTTAAATTCATGTTTCTATACTTACGTGTGTATAAGGGAGCGAAAGAAGCAAAAAATTAGCCAAAATTAGGCAAAAAGAGTTGTTTTCAGTGTCCACATGGGCTGGCTACACACCCATGTGCCAGCCCATGTCAATATCACACCCTGTTTCCCAAACACGCGGGAAAACCTAATTATTAGGCATTTTGAGCATTCTAAAGTTTATAAATACATATTAGAAGAAGACCTAAGGGAGCACACAGAGAAGATTGAAGAAATCATTCGAAGAATGCCATCAGAATCAACTCGGGAGTGGATCTTCTTTAGGATTGAAGATCTCTATTTACTTTCCTTCGAAGTTTTATTGAGTTTCTTTCTGTCTTGTTGTTATCCAAACTTTGAGATGTTTTCATTCGGGATTATGAACTAATCCCCTAGATACCTAGGGGAGATGAAAAATTTGATGAATCCTATTATTTAATTTCTGTTTTACGCAATAAATACTTGATTCTTGTTCTTAATTATGTATGCTTATTTCGTGTTTTAATATTTTTTGAATATTAATTCATGTTTAATGTGCTTATTTCAATGGAACAAAAGTCTCTGTTTAAGAGTAGATCTACATAATTGAGTGGAGTTGTATGCAATCCTAGAAATAGGAAAACATAAATCTACTGGATTAGAGTCAAATCTAATAGAGGAATCCATAGATCGAGTTAATGCGATGATAGTGGTTTTAATTAGAAAGAGACTTCAATTAGTCAACCTAGAGTCAGTTGTTCTTACTCTCGAAAGAGATATTAACATAATTTAGGGATTTCTACAGATCAAGACACAAGTGAATAAATTTTTTAATTCAGATTCAGAATAATAGGTGAAGTTTAGGTCGATTCTTTCCTAGGTATTGTCTTTCTCTTCGGTTATCTTTAATTTTTTTTCATTTCATTCTCTGTCGCGCTAGTAGTTAAATTAGATTAGTAAATTTAGATTAAAAATAATCACTTCAAAACATAATTACTAGTACTTTTAGTTCTCGTGGATACAATATTCCCTACTCACCATAGCTATACTATTATTCGATAGGTGCGCTTGCCTTTGTCGTAATTATAGTTAGTTTAGTGATCATCAAGTTTTTGGCGCCGTTGCTGGGGACTAAAATATTAGGAACACTTGATTTTTATTAATTTAGCCATTTATTTTTATTGCATTTTATTTTTATTTTTAGTTTAATTTTTGTTTTCTAATTTTTCTGTTATTTGCTTCTAGCAGGTTCTTTTAGTTTATGACTAGAAGAAACCCATCGAGACCATTGTTATTTGACAGTGAGATTGAAAGTACAGCTCGCAAAAATCACAGAGAAGCAAGGCAAAGTTGATAGAGTATAATGAAAGAGCAAGTGGAAGTTATAATTATTACTGAGGAGGAGATAAGTGATAATCAGAATAATCAACTACTTCCTGCAGTTGCTGAAATCTAGATCCTACTCCTTGTACTATGTACAATTATGCCAAGCCCACTCTAACTGGGGCTAAATTGAGTATTGTGAGACCCACTATTGCTGCGAATAATTTCGAAACGAAGCTGAACACTATTCAGATGGTACAACAAATTATTTAGTTTGATGGTTTGCAAGACGAAGATCCAAATACTTTTTTGGCTAATTTTCTAGAAGCCTGTGATACTTTCAAGATTAATGGCATCTCTGATGATGCCATCCACCTATGGTTGTTTCTCTTCTTGTTGAGGAATAAAGCTAAACAATGGTTGAATTCCTTACCATGAGGTTCTATCACTATATTGGATCAAATGACCGAGAAATTCTTACTGAAGTACTTCCCACCAGCTAAGACAACCAAGTTGAGGAATGATATCTCTTCCTTCATTCAAATTAACTTAGAAACCCTACATGATGCATGAGAGAGGTATAAGGACTTATTGAGAAGGTGCCATCACCATAGGTTACCTCTATGGCTATAAGTTCAGACTTTCTACAACAGTTTGAACCCCTCAACTACGTAGTTAATTGATGTAGCAGCCAATGGTACTCTGAACAATAAAACATCTAAAGTGACGTATGAGTTTATAGAGGAGATGGCACTGAATAATTATCAATGACTAGTCATGAGGACAAAGCCGATAAAAGCAACTGGTGTTTTTAACTTAGATGCGGTCACCATGTTATCAAATCAGGTAGAACTTTTAAATAAGAAAATTGATGGTTTATGTGTTTCTACAGAGGTACATCCGGTGTTGCAGTGTGATACAAGTGGAGGAGGAATGAATAATCCTGAATGTTTACCCTACAGACCTAGCATAAAGAACGAACAAATAAATTATATGGGTAATAATTCTAGGCTTCAGAATAACCTTTATAGTAACACCTATGCAGGTTGGAGGAACCATCCAAATTTCTCTTGCGGTGGTCAAGGAAACCAAAGACCATAACCCTCTCTAGGCTTTCAACAACCTTACCAACAGGAGAAGAAGCCGAACCTTGAGGAGTTGTTAACGAAGTTTATCTCGGTGTCAGAAACCCATTTTTAAAACACTAAAATAGCACTTAAAGTCAACAAGCATCAAATCAAGGGCTCGAAAACCAAATCAGTCAACTTACAAGTTGATTTTAGAACGACCACAAAGCAGTTTGCCTAGCAATACCAAAATTAACCCAAGATAGCAACTTCATGCAATTACTATGCGAGATGAAGAAGGGGTAGTTGAATCTGAACCAGAACCGAGGCAAGAAATTATAGTCAGTAACAATAAGGTTGAGGTAAGCCAAAATGAGCAAAAACTGGTTGGTAAAGAATATAAAACTCGAATGCCATATCTTAACGTGATGAAAAGAAACCACATGAACAAACAATTTGGTAAATTTTTTAAACTTCTGCAAAAATTACATATTAACTTACCGTTTATTGAAACTCTTTTGTAGATGCCCAATTTCGTTAAATTTTTAAAGGAGCTTTTGGCAAACAAACAGAAGTTAGATGATTCGTTGCATGTAGAGCTAAATGCAGTGTGCTTATCCATTTTACAAAACAAACTACCCAACAAATTGAAAGATCCAGGGGGTTTTACCATTCCTTGTTTAATTAGTAGTTTAAATGTTAATAATGCTTTGGCTAATTTCAGGCCTAGTATCAATGTCACGCCTTCTAAACTGTTTAAGCAATTAGGTCTTGGGAAACCCAAACAAACTAGGATGAGTATTCAATTAGCATGTAGAACCATTAGATTTCCTAGGGGTATTATTGAAGATGTTCTTGTCAAAATTGATAAATTCATATTCCCAGTTGATTTTGTTGTTTTAGACATGGATGAGGATAGTGACGTACCTTTAATTCTAGGTCTACCCTTTTTAGCAACTACTAAAACTATTATTGATGTTGGTACAGGTGAATTAATACTTCATGTATGTGATGACACAATTACACTCCAAGCACGTGATTTTGTTAAGACATCTAGTGATCGAGATGATTATACGAGTTCTGTTAATATGAGTAACATTATGGCTCAAAGTTATTTATAGGAAACCCCTTGGGAAAACATTTTAGAGCCACGTTCCAGTTCATGAGACAAAAACAAAACACTCATAAAGAATGAATGTTACAAATTGATGAACTAGACGAATGGTGGACACATGTCAAGGAGAAATCGGGAATACACAATACAGAACCAAAGCGACTCCATGATGAGCATGTGGATGGAACGAACCAATTTAAGGTTGGGGATAAGGTACTACTAGATAAAACGAATCCTCGAATTGGCACTTCGGAGCTTGATGCAAACGGATCAAATCCCTTTACGGTACTAAATGTCTTTCTAAACGGTACAGTCGAGGTAACCCATTCTGAATTGGGTATATTTAAGGTAGATAGTACTCGACTTACGGTGTTGAAACTCCTCTTTCTAGTTATCAATTCTATTAGTGCTTAGACTTTAAAAAAGTGCTTCTCGGGAGGCAACCCGAGTGTTAACTCTGCTAATTTTCTTAATTTTATTTCATGATATTTTTAAAATTAATTAATTTTCAAAATAAAAAAAGTGTGTTTTTTGACCCACACGGCCTGGACACACGAGCATGTCTCAGCCGTGTGCATTAAAAGGGGTTTGACAGTGAGTTTCGACACTTGGCCCATACGATTGTGTCCTTAGACGTGTGGATTCTGGGACATGATTTTTCCAAAAATCGACGGAGACACGGGCGTGTGAAACCTGGAACTAATTTTTTCATTTTTAAATCAGGTCAGAGAGTTGCACGGGTAAGGCACACGGACCACATAGGAGTGTGGGAGTTTACACGGGCATGAGAGAAGTGAAGAAGGTTACACATAGCCATGCGACAAGGGTGTGTATGCTACACGTCCTGGACACACAGGCATGTCTGAGGATATATGAAGACTGGGTTGGTATTTTAAACTCACATGGGCTGGGAAGAGCCATACGGGTGTGTGACACGGCCCTGTGGTCCAACACGGGCCTTTACACGACCGTGTCACCCTTAAAAAAAACCTAGCTCCACTTTTCTTTTCATTTGTTTTGTCTTTTCCCCCATCTTCCCAACATACCCTAGCCGCTGTCAGCCTTCCTCTTGTAATTTTGGCCATCGTCATTTCCCTCATTGCTCCCTCTCTTCTCCCTTCCTCAACCCATCAAGTACCCACACTGTTGTCCCTAAATCTTTCCCTCACCTCGCTGAAACCCTCGCCTAGCTCCACCCCACGACCACCGCACCCAAACCCCCACCTACGCTCAGCCCCATACCCATTTCCCTTCCCTTCTCCCTTCTCGCTGTCCAACCAACGTTCAACCCCCATGCCGCATCCCACTTTTCACGCACCAACGCCACCGTCACCTCTCGTCGCCACCACCATTTCCCTGTCGGTCAACCACTATTTGTCTTATTTTCTTTATTATTTATTTATTTATTTGTTTCTTATTTATTATTATTCTTCTTAGTTCTTTTATTGTCTTTATTCATTGTTTATTCTCTATTATTTTCTATTCTTAGTTTTATAATTTTATTTTCCTGGTTCTACTTGTTTTCCTAACATTATTACTATTTTTAATTCCTTTTCTTATCATCCATTTATTATTCTTCATGCTATTGTGTTAGTTTATTATTATATCTATGATTCATCCATCTATGATTCATCCCTAGTTTAATATTTTGAATTCCTTGATGCATGTTTCTATTACTATTTTCCTTTATATTCGAATTTATTTATTTATTGATTTATTCTTTTTATTATTTTTCTTATTGTGTGTTCTTATTTCCCTTAATACAACTATTTCATTATTATCATTTCTAGTTTTCTAGGTCATATCTTATTTTTATTTTTTATTTATCTTTTCTATTATTATTTTTACATGCTTGATACTAGTAAATAGTGTTTTTAGAATCGATTTTCTATTTAGGCGGTTTAGACTTCGATGCGCTGTAACATCTCGGTTTAGGGCCTAGTCAAAATAGTGGTGCGAGACCACAAATTCGAGGTCTATGTATGATTTTTTTAGGTTTATACTATGTTTGCATGTTTGTGTAAAAGTTTCATGAAGCAATTTTGTGAAATTGCGGTTGAATTGTCCAAAAGGACTAAATTGTAAAAGTTGCAAAATGTGAGATCCTAGAAGCTATTTGTGTGAAATGGCTTTAGAATATATATTAGAGGTCCTTAAATAGCAACTTTCCCAATTTTTAATTTTTGGACAAAATTGGGCATGGATGAGTTAAAATAGAAAGTTTGTCAAAAAGGGCATTTTGGTCATTTGCCAATTAAATGATTAAAATGGGAGAAAAGATGACAAAATTCATTCATCTTCTGCTGAAAATTGAGAGAGCCATTGTTAGGGTTCTTCAAAATTTTCAAGCTTGCTACTAAGTGCATCCAAGCCCCGTTTTTGATATTCTTTATATTTTTGAAGTCCTTGTAGCATGAGTAAGCTATTTTTAGCTATTTGATGAGCTATGATGGATGTTCAAAAATGTGGCCATGTATGACATGCATGTATTTTGATGTTTTATGGAAGATTATGAAAGCTTGATATAGTAGAAACATCTTTTGCTAAGTGAATTTCCATGAAAATGCATGTAGGGACAATTTGTGAAAATTTTGAGTTTGGTCATACATATGTGATTTAGTGAGAAATTATGAATGCTTTAGTTGAGTAAGTGATTCGGCTAAGCATGTAAGGATAGAAAGTTGAATAAAAATCACTTTACGAACCTTGGGAAAAAAGTGTAATTATGAGAAAGTTTAGGGGCAAAATAGTAATTTTACTAAAGTATGAGATAAGGGTCAATTTAGTCAATATGTGTATTGAATGAGCTGGTTTATTCATTATAGATCAAGAAAGACGAATCTTGGATCAAAGCCGAGGCAAGAGCAAGGTGGTGGACTAAATTGCACGTTTCTATACTTTTAAGTATCGAGGTAAGTCTATGCATAAACAATGCATTCATACTTACAATTTGTTATTGCTAGCTAGTGTGTAGCATGATTGAGAATAATTGAGAACCTATGTGGGATGAATGTGTTAGAATTTGTGAATGGATGTATGGTTGAGTAAGTAGATATGTGAATGTGTAGAGAGAATGCTAAATGGCGAGCTAAGTGCGATACCATCTTAGTGCATATTGACGATAAGCCGGCTATGTGCGATGCTATCGTTAAGTATATCGTCTAGTGGGATATGTGCGAAACCACTATGAATACCTTTGTGGTAGGCTAAGTGTGATACTACCTTATTAATTGATTGTGGTGGGCTAAGTGCGAAACCACCGAGAAATTAGCTGTGTGGATTAGCTGTGTAAATTAGCTATGTGGTTGTATTATTGAGTTAATTAGCTATGTGGATGAATTATCAAGAAATGATGTTGTGTTGTATATTGTGTAAATGTGATATTAAATGCAGGAGTGCATTTCAATGGTTATGAGTATGTGACTGATGATGTGTTGGAAATGTGGTAAGGGATAGAAAGAGTAAGCATTATTGTACATTATATGTTAGTATGATGCTAATTGTTGTTTTACTTATACTATGATGCTTAATTGTTTATGTGTAAACTTACTAAGCTCAAAGCTTACTCCCTTTATTTTCCCTTGTCTTATAGAGGAAAAGAGTTGAATCGAGATACGTGGATCAATTAAAAGATCTCCCACATTGTCTGTAACATCCCTTACCCAATTTCCACGCCAGAATTAAGCCCGAGGCATTACCAAACTGATACCAATTAATCTCCACTTAGGCTCAATGTAACTACATTCTTATCCATTTAATGACATCATTCTCGACTTAAGAGTCCTCACTCAGACACCTGAAGGTTCTCGAGACTGACTCGAAACTTTTTCCGATCATAAATATTTTACTCATTTATACAGGGCTTCCACGCCCGCGTATCAAGTAACACGCCCGTGGGTTTGCACACACGCCCATACCCTCAGCCCGTGTTAAAAACTCCAGTATTCTGTTTTAACCACCACAGTTAGGGAACACACCCGTGCTTCACCCGTGGTAAACATGGGACATGACACACGGCCATAAGGTTTAGTCACACATCCGTGTGGCTATCCCGTGGCCAACACTGCCCAATTCTGCCAGATTAGGCATGGCCACTACACACGCCCGTGGGCTGGCCGTGTGACTCACATGGCCTAGAAACACGCCCGTGTGTCCATCCACATGGTCAAGAACAAAGCTATTTGCTAGGTTCTTCACATCCTTAGAGCATTCACAACATGTCTCATCCAATACAATCAATAATCAACTCAGATTAAAGAATAAACTCACAAAGATAACTACATCATTTCATATAACAAAATGGCCAACCAATATGGAATTTTACAAAATGAAGCATCCATCTAAAGGTTAACTCATCTTAGCCATTACAACAGAAGTCACTAACTCGTCTAGCCCTTATACATGCCATATACAAAACACTGAGTTTAATGTACCAGGGTGTACTGATAGTGTGGGCGATCCTCCAATTGATTCACGAATCTTTATTCTACTCTTTCCCTATAAGACAAGGGAAAAGAAAAGGAGTAAGCTTTGAGCTGAGTAAGTTTACACATAAACAATTTAAGCATCATAGTATAAGCTAAACAACAAGTAGCATTATACTAACATATACTGTACAACTATGCTTACTCTTTCCATCCCTCACCACATTTCCAACACATCATAAGTCACATACTCATAACCATTGAAATGCACCCCTGCATTCAATATATCATTTACACAGTATACAACACAACATTATTTCTCGATAATTCATCCACACAGCTAATTAACTCAATATTACAACCACGCAGCTAATGTTATCCACACAACCACTTTACTCAATAATGCAACCACACAGCTAATTCACACAGCTACCTTACTCAATAATGCAATCACACAGCTAATCCACACAGTTATTCCACACAGCTAATTCACACAGTTATTCCACACAGCTAATTCACACAGTTATTATCTCAGTGGTTTCGCACTTAGCCCACCACAATCAGTTTATAGCGTAGTATCGCACTTAGCCTACTACAAAGGTAATCTTAGTGATCTCGCACATAGCTCACTAAATGATATTCCTAACGATAGCACCGCACATAGCTAGCTCATCGTCAATATGCATTAGAATGGTATCGCACTTAGCCCACCATCTAGCATTTTTACAACACATGCACAAGCTTTACCACATTTACTCTACTTGAACCACATAGGTTCTCCATCAATCTCAATCATACATCCATTCTCACTTTCTACTACATTCACCCCACATAGGTTCACAATCATGCTACACACTAACATTAACAATTTGTAAGTATGAATTTATGCATAAACTTACCTCGATACTAAAAAGTATTGAAATGTGCATTTTAGTCCACCACTTTACTTTTGCCTTAGTTTCGGTCCGGGCTTTATCTTTCTTGATCTGTAATGAATAAATCAGCTTATTCAATACACATATTGACTAAATTGACCATTATCTCATACTTCAGCAAAATTACTATTTTGCCCAAAAACTTTCTCATATTTACACTTTTGGCCCAAGGCTCGAAAAGTGATTCTTATTCAACTTTCTAGCTTTTCATGCTTAGCTAAGTCACTTACTTAAATAAAGAATTCATCAAATCTCACTACATCACATATGTATGACCAAACTCAAGACTTTTACAAACTAGTCCCTACATGCGTTTTCATGGAAAATCACTTAGCAAAAGATGTTTCTACTACATCAAGCTTTCATATTCTTCCATAAAACATCAAAATACATGCTTGTCATACATGGGTACATTTTTGAACATCCATTATAGCTCATCAAATAGCTAAAAATAGCTTACTCATGCTACAAGGACTTCAAAAATACAAATAATATCAAAAACGGGGCTAGAATACACTTACTAGCTAGCTTGAAAAGTTGAAGAGCCCTAACAATAGCTTCCTTCAATTTTCGGCAGCTTGGAGAAGAAGATGAGTGAATTTTGTCATATTTTCTCCCTTTTTAATCATTTAAAAGCAAAATGACTAAAATGCCCTTTTTGCCAAACTTCAAAATTTAACCCATTCATACCCAAGTTTGTCCAAAAATTAGAATTTGGAAAAATTTCTATTTAAGGACCTCTAATTAATATTCTAAAGCTATTTCACACAAATAGCTTCTAGAATCTCACATTTGCAACTTTTGCAATTTAGTCCTTTTGGACAATTCAACCGCAATTTCACAAAATTGCTTCATGAAACTTTCACACTAGCATGCATACATAGCATAAACCTCAAAAACTCATTTATAATCCTCGAATTTGTGGTCTCACACCACTATTCTGACTAGGCCCTAAATCGGGATGTTATAACTCTCTCCCCCTTTAGAGATTTTCGCCCTTGAAAATCTTACCAGTAAAGAGGTTTGGATGTTGCTCTCTCATAGCTTCTTCAGTTCCCCGCATAGCCTCTTCTACACTGTGTTGTGCTATGCACTTATTTCTCAATTGTTCATCTCTCGAGCCAAGATCTTAATCGGCTCCTCTTCATAAGACATATCCGATCTTATCTCAATTTCAGCTGAAGGAATCACATGTGAAAGATCGGAGCGATACCGCCGCAACATCGACTCATGGAACACATTATGAATCTTTTCCAACTCGACTGGCAAAGCCAAACGGTAAAGGTAAGCTACTGGCCCAACTCTGTCTGTAATCTCATATGGCTCTATGAATCTTGGACTCAATTTCCCTTTTTTCCCAAATCTCATAATCTTCTTCCATGAGGACACTTTGTTAC
Organism: Gossypium australe; assembly: GCA_005393395.2. Classification (NCBI taxonomy): domain Eukaryota; kingdom Viridiplantae; phylum Streptophyta; class Magnoliopsida; order Malvales; family Malvaceae; genus Gossypium; species Gossypium australe. The sequence continues at coordinate 17,196,102 of CM016620.1, read as the reverse complement.
CCACCTCAAGCTCAATCTCTCTTCTTTTCAAATCCGCATACGACTTTCGTCGGTCTGAAATAGTTTTCAGACTATTACGGAGTACTCTCACTTTCTCTTCAGTCTCTTTTACTAGATCAACCGCATGGATTCGCTTCTCACTAAGCTTGGTCCAATACAATGGAGTCCGACATTTACGACCATACAAAGCCTCATACGAAGCCATTCTTATACTCGACTGATAACTATTCTTGTAGGCAAATTCGACTAAAGGTAGATACTTCTCCCAACTACCTACGAATTCTAACACACAGCATCGGAGCATATCCTCCAAAACTTGAATTACTCTTACAGACTAACCATCAGTTTGCGGATGGAACGCAGTACTGAAATTTAATCTCATACCCATGGCTTCTTGCAACTTCTTCCAAAACCTTGAAGTAAACCTCAGATTTCTATCTGATATTATAAACATAGGCACACCATGTAATCTCACTATTTCTACAACATACAACTCAGCTAACTTATACAGTGAATAATCAACACGTACTGGAATAAAGTGAGCCGACTTTGTTAGTTTATCCACAACAACCCACACAACATCTTTCTTTTCATACTCGGCCATCAATAAAACTTCCTCAAGTCATTGTACATTTTCGTACTGCTCGAATGTACTGACAAACTTGAAAGGGCTACGAAAGCTTGAAATTTTTAGCAATCTCCAATCCTTGCTAGTAAGTGATTTTGATGATTATTTTTGAAGATTTTTGTACTTTTGGAGTCCCCAAAGCTTAAGCTAGCTAATGAGGGGATAATTTGTTAAATGGTTGAAAGTTTAAAGACTTTCCATGAGAGAGTTTAGGTTGTTAACTGAGTTTTTATGGAAGAAAATGAATGTTAGGGTGATGAGAAACAACTTTTGTGAAAAGTGTTGGCATGAAAACAACTAAATAGGACTTGAATGCAAAGATTAAAAATGTGTAATAAATGCATGAAATAATTAGAATTATGAGTAGTTGCAAGAGTAATAAATGTTCAGCTAGGCTTGTTTAATGAGAGAATGTGATGAAAAATGGTTTACAAGCCTAGGGGCAAAATCATAATTTTGCCATAGTACAAGGGCAAAACGGTCATTTTTGCTTAAGTAGAGATTTTGAGGTATTATGATTATAAAATGATTGAATGAGCGATTTGTTGTTATAGACCAAGAAGAGCATGGAATCAACCTTGATCGAGGAAAAGGCAAGGTTACTAAACAGACCGTTGATTAACACATTTTGCACCGAGGTAAGTTTATGTGTAAACGATGCATCTTAAATACATATGTTTTTGTTTATTGGTGCATTGTATGATTGAGAATACTTACGATTTAAATGGATTGAATTTGGTAGAAAATGAATAAATTTCGTATGAATGTTGAAATAGATATGAAATATGGAATATTATCTGTTGTAAATAATGGTGCGCTGTGTGCGATACCACCTTAAATATCCTTGTTGGTAGGCTATTGATACCATATTATTTCTTATTCATGATGGGCTGTGTGCAATACCATCATTTATATTATCATTTGGTGGGCTAAGTGCGATACCACCGTAAATACTCTTGTTGGTGGGCTATGTGCAATACCACCCTATTTAAGATAAATGGTGGTCTAAGTACGAAACAACCTAGTGTTTGGTATTACTAAAAATGGCTTATCGAGAAATTATAATGTGTTGTTTCATGTGATTGTGTGGTGATAAGTGCAGGGATATATGTTAAATAATAAGAGCATTTGGTTTGTGATATGGTTGGAAAGTGGTAAGAGATGAATGAGTAAGCATGATCTTGGATTGTGACATGTTCTTATTTATTGTGAAATGCTATTTATTGATTAGCACATGTTATGATGTTTATTGTTTACATGTAAACTTACTAAGCTTAAAGCTTACTCTATTTCTTTTCCCTTGTTTTATAGTGTCAAAGAGCCGGGTCGGGATACGAAGATAATTGGAAGATCAATCACACTATCAGCTCATCTCGGTATATCTAGAATTAGTATTTTGAGTATAGCATGTATAGGGGCTAGACTAGATGAATTGTTTTATTATTTTGGCAAAGTGTGTATTGGTTCCTTATAGATGAATTCTTTTGTACATGGCCATAGTTAATGGCTCAATACTGTTAATCAATGAAAAGAAGAGGTTATTCATGATCGTATAGAGTGTATGGTTGGGTTGTTTGGTTATGAATATGCATGAATGAATTGATGGTGGAGGGTGAATTATGCTTGAGTGAGTTAGGGTGATGAAAGAGCTTGGCAAATAGCCTTGTTCTTGTCTATACGGGTAGGCACACGGACGTGCGTCTAGACTATGTATGACACACGGTCAATTGCATGGGCGTGTGATTCGGCTGTGTGTCACCTTGCATGTTAGGTTTGCGGATTAGTAAGCTCAGTAGTAAACACACAGGCAGAGACACGGTCGTATGTCTCAGTCATGTGCGAGGCACGACCACGAACATGGGCGTGTGCCCAGGCCGTTTGAAGTCTGCACCTTGAAATTGGAATTTAATTCAACACACGATCTAAGGACACAGGCGTGTCCCTTGGCCGTGTGACCATAGTGAGGTGATGACATCATAATTAGAATGCCAAGGTTTTGGCACACGAGCTAAGACACGGGCGTGTCAAGACCGTGTGAGGGACACTGGTTAGGGACATAGACGTGTGTCAGACCGTGTGGAATAAGTCAGAGTCGACCACGGGTGGAGAAGACAGGCATGTCTCAAGGGCATACGGGCGTGTACCTTGGTCCACACGGGTGTGTGACCCTTATTCAAGTAAAATTTTTCTAAGTGAGTAAAAGTTCCCAGATTAGTTTCGAAACCTTCCAAAAGTATATTTAAGGCCTCGTAGGCCCAGGATGAGTAAGTTATGAGTTTGAATAAAAAGTTTTTAAGTTGAAACGAAATTTTATATCCCAATGTGTTACGTTTAACAAAGTTGTAATAGGTAATGCCTCATATCCGGTTTCGTCGTAGAATCGGGTATGGGATGTTACATTTTGTGGTATCAGAGCTATGGTTTAGTCGGTTCTCAGACTACCGTAGCATGTGTAAGAGTCTAGTTATACATGCCATAAGTGTATATTGATAGTGTGGTCATTTCTGACAATTCTAAACTTTATTTTTATATAGTAAATGGATCTCGATTGAGCGGCTGCTGATGATATAGCTAGTAACGCGCCGGCTCTCGTGCAAGGGAACCTGCCTATAGAGAGTGGACCCGAAACTATAGGTCAAGGAAAAGAGGTCCGGAAAGCCTTTCTCCAAATGATGAGTAATTGGTACACAGAGTATGTACGAGCAAACCCTAATGCTCAACCTCCTCTACCCCCTCCTATACCTCAGCCAGTTCTTGTGGCTCCCCAAGGTATAGATTTTGAAGCAAGAGGCCGAGGAGTTTAGAGCTAATATAGATGATGACCCCGAGAAGGCGGAGTACTGGCTTGAGAACTCAATGAGAGTATTTGATGAACTCTCCTGCACACCTAAAGAGAGCTTAAAATGCGTCGTGTCTTTGCTGAGGGACTCGGCATACCATTGGTGGAAAACACTAACGTCGGTAGTTCCCAGGGAGAGAGTGACGTGGGACTTCTTTTTGGAATAGTTCCGAAAGAAGTATATAAGCCAAAGATTTATGGACTAGAAACAAAAAGAATTCCTTGAATTGAAGCAAGGAAAAATGTATATGGCAGAATATGAGCGCAGGTTTGTTAGGCTCAGCAAGTATGCACATGAGTGTGTGTCTACAGAAGCTATCTTGTGCAAGATGTTTGAAGATGGGCTGAATGAGGATATCAAGCTCCTAGTTGGGATTTTGGCATTAAAAGAGTTTGTAGTGTTGGTTGATAGGGTATGTAAGGCTGAATAACTGAATAAGGAAAAGAGAAAAGCCATGAGTGAGGCTCGATACAAGAAAAAGGCCAATAAGTAAATCATACCAAGCTCAATCAAAGAGGTCTAAGGAAATGAGCCCTCGGACGACTGTATAAGTTGGACATTCACATCAAGATCGAGGTAACACATACTCGGGCTTGAGAGTTCAAGCCGCTTCGATGGCAAGTGTGGGCAATCCAAAGTCCAAACAAGAGTGTTCAAATTGTGGTAGGCAGCACACTAGGGAGTGTTGGGGAAACAACCAGAATTATTACAGGTGCGGTTCACCCGACCATTTTATTCAGAATTGTCCAGAGAGGGAGGAGAAGGAAAGAAAGCAAGAAGTGAGATCAAGCAATGTATCTTTGAGGGGTAGATCACAAAAGAACCCGGGAGGTGGGACTAGTAGTAGAGGTGTGCCTGAGATTTTGCTATGAGACCAGAGGTTCGAGCACCTTCAAGAACTTATGCCATTCGTGCTCGCGAAGAGGCATCATCTCTAGATGTGATAACAGGTACTTTTTCTCTTCATAACACCTCTGTTATTGCTTTGGTTGATCCGGGGTCTACCCATTCTTACATTTGCATGAAACTGGCATCTAGTATGGGCATGATTGTTGAGTCTACGGAATTTGTAGTAAAGGTGTCAAACCCGTTAGGCAAATATGTACTAGTTGACAAGGTGTGTAGAAATTGTCTTTTGACAGTTAGAGGTCATTGTTTTCCGGGAAATCTTATGCTATTGCCATTTGATGAGTTTGACTTGATTCTTGATATGGATTGGTTGACTGCTCATAGCGTTTTAGTGAACTGTGGTAGTAAATTTATTGAATTGAAATATGAAAATGGAGATGCCATTCAGGTTGAATTAGGTAGGTCAGATAGTTTACCGGTGATAATTTCTTCTATGGTAGCTGAGAAATATTTAAGAAAAGGATACGAGTCCTATCTTGCCTTTGTGCTAAATACTCAAAAGTCCAAAGTAAAGATTGAATCAGTGCCAGCGGTATGTGAGTATCCAGATGTATTCCCATAAGAGTTACCCGGATTGCCTCCAGTTAGAGAAGTCGAGTTTGGAATTGAGTTAGTTCCGAGTACAGCACATATTTCGGTTGCTCCGTATAAGATGACACCATTGGAGTTGAAGGAATTGAAAGTTCTGTTGCAAGAGCTAACGGACAAAGGTTTTGGAAGACTGAGTTATTCACCGTAGGATGCTCCAGTACTTTTTGTAAAGAAGAAATATGGGACGATGAGGTTGTGTATAGACTATAGACAGCTCAACAAGGTGACAGTGAAGAATAAGTATCCTTTACCAAGGATAAATGATCTATTTGACCAACTGAAGGGAGCTACAGTGTTCTCTAAGATAAACCTAAGGTCTGGCTATACTAGTTGAGAGTTAGGGGGCAAGATGTGCCAAAAACTGCATTTCAGACAAGATATGGCCATTATGAGTTTCTTGTCATGCCATTTGGCCTAACGAATGCTCTTACAATTTTTATGGATTTAATGAATCGTGTCTTTTGACCGTATTTGAACAAGTTTGTAGTTGTCTTTATCGATGATACACTAATTTATTCTCGGAATGGGAGTGATCATGCAGAGCACTTGAGCATTGTCTTGCAGACTTTAAGAGACAAGCAGTTGTATGCTAAATTTAGTAAGAGTGAGTTTTGGCTCCTAGAGGTCAGGTTTCTAGGACACATTGTGTCGGGTGATGGTATTAGAGTCGATCCGAGTAAGATGTCGACTATTGTGGAGTGGAAACCGCGAAGAAATGTGTCAGAAGTCAGAAGCTTTTTGGGTTTAGCGGGGTACTACAGATGGTTCGTAAAGGGTTTTTTTTATGATTGCTACCCCGATGATGAAACTGTTGCTTAAAGATGTCAAGTTTGAATGGACAGATAAATGTCAATAGAGCTTTAAGAGATTGAAAACCTTTTTGACTGAAGCACCGATTTTAGTGCAACATGAGTTGGGCAAGGATTTGTAGTATATAGTGATGCATCATTTAATGGACTCGACAGTGTGTTGATGCAAAAGGGTAAGTAGTAGCTTACACCTCGAGACAGCTAAAACCACATGAGAAGAATTATCCGACTCACGACTTGGAGTTGGCTGTAATCGTTTTCGCTTTGAAGATTTGGCGCCATTATTTATATGGTGATAAGTGCCGAATCTTCACTTATCATAAGAGTTTGAAGTACTTAATGGACCAAAAGGATCTGAATTTGCTAAAATGGCGGTGGCTCGAATTATTGAAGGACTATGAGCTAGTAATTGATTATCATCTGAGGAAAGCAAATGTAGTGGCGGATGCCTTGAGTAGAAAATCCCTGTATGTACGAGCTTACCATTGTCTGATGATGGTACTATATTGGCCGAGTTGAGGGTTAGACCGCTATTTATTCAGCAAATCTATGAAGCTTAAAAGAATGATAATGAGATGCAAGCTAAGAGAGCTAAGTATGAATCAAAAATGATTCTGACTTTCGAGTGAGTTCAGATGGTTGTTTGATGTTTCACGACAGGATTTGTGTACCTAAAGATGATAAGTTGATCCATAAAATTTTACGTGAAGCACATAGTGGTCATTTGTCAGTACATCCCGGTAGCACGAAAATGTACTGTGATTTGAAGTAACTTTATTGGTAGCTGGGTATGAAACAAGACATCTATGAGTTCGTGACAAGATGTTTGATCTTCTAGCAAGTGAAAGTCGAGCATGAAGTACCATCAGGATTACTTCAGCCAGTGATGGTTCCCTAGTGGAAGTGGGAGCGGATCACCATGGATTTTGTGACGGGGTTGCCTATGACTCTGAAAAAGAAATATGTTGTGTGAGTTATTGTTGATAGACTAATGAAGTCGGCTCACTTTATACCAGTGCATGTTGATTATGCACTTGATAAGTTGGCCGAGTTGTATTTTGCTGAGGTGGTGAAATTACATGGAGTACCTGTATCCATTATTTCGGATAGATATCCGAGATTTACTTCGAGGTTTTGGAAGAAGTTATAGGAAGCCTTAGATATAACGTTGAATTTTAGTACTGTGTTCCATCCGCAAACTGTCGGCCAATCTGAAAGAGTGATTCAAGTTCTTGAGGATATGCTCCGATGCTATGTGTTAGAGTTTGGAGGTAGTTGGGATAGATATCTACCTTTGGTTGAGTTTGCTTATAACAACAGTTATCAGTCAAGTATACGGATGGCACCGTACAAAGCTTTATACGGTTGCAAGTGTCGAACTCCCTTGTATTGGATCGAGCTTAGTGAGAAGCAAATTCATAGGGTCGATCTAGTTAAAGAGATTGAGGAGAAAGTGAAAGTGAGCTGTGATAGTCTAGAAGCTGCTTTGTACCGACAAAAGTCGTATGCAAATTTAAAAAGGAATGAAATTGAGTTTCAAGTGGATGACAAGGCATTTCTAAAAGTATCCCCGTGGAAGAAAATATTGAGATTTGGTCATAAGGCCACTATTCATAGGGCTATATGAAATTACCGAAAGGATTAGGCCAGTAGCACATCGGTTGGCTTTGCCAGTAGAGTTAGCGAAAATACACAACGTGTTTCATGTATCAATGTTGCGGTGATACCGTTCCAATCCTTCGCATGTGATCCCTTCATCAGAAATCGAGATATGATCGGACATGACTTATAAAGAGGAGCCAATCAAGATATCGGCTCGGGAGGTTAAACAGTTGAGGAATAAGAGTATAGCTTTAGTAAAAGTGTTATGGAAAAAACACGGTGTGGAAGAAGCCATGAGGGAATAATATCCAAACCTTTTTACCGATAAGATTTTCGAGGGCGAAAATCTATAAAGGAGGGGAGAGTTGTAACAGCCTGATTTTGGGGCTAGTCAGAACAGTGGTTTTGAGACCACTAACCCAAGGTTGAAAAAAAATATTTTGACATTATCTTATGCATTATAGCATGATTATAAAGTTGCACGATAATTTTGATGCTTTAATTTTAGCAATTGTGTGCTTAATTGTGAAAAATGACTAAATCGCATAAGGTACGAAAGCTCTATTATATAAGGTAGAAGTGTTAAATAGCTATGAAATATGAGTTGGAGGTCCTTAAAGTGCAATTAGACCTCCTAAAGATGATGGGCAGCCAAGGGAACTAAGAGAGAGACAAGAGCATTAAATAAGTCAAAATTTGGTAGTGTTAGGTGACTAAAATGAATAAAATAAAATAAGTAAAGAGAAAGCTATCATATTTTTATCTCTTTCTTCTTCCACCGATTTTTACACTCAAGAAAGGGCCATGGAAGCTTGAAATTTTCAACAATCTTCAATCCTTACTAGTAAGTGATTTTGATGATTATTTTTGAACATTTTTGTACTTTTGGAGTCCCCAAAGCTTAAGCTAGCTAATGAGGGGACTAATTTGTTAAATGGTTGAAAGTTTAAGGACTTGCCATGAGAGAGTTTAGGTTGTTAGCTGAGTTTTTATGGAAGAAAATGAATGTTAGGGCGATGAGAAACAACTTTTTGTGAAAGGTGTTAGCATGAAAACACCTAAATAGGACTTGAATGCAAAGATTGAAAATGTGTAATAAATGCATGAAATAATTAGAATTATGAGTAGTTGTAAGAGAAACAAATGTTCAGTTAGGCTTGTTTAATGAAAGAATGTGATGAAAAATGTTTTACGAGCCTAAGGTAAAATCATAATTTTGCCATAGTACAAGGACAAAACGGTCATTTTTACCTAAGTAGAGATTATGAGGTATTATGATTATAAAATGATTGAATGAGTGAATTTTGTTATTATAGACCAAGAAGAGCTTGAAATCAACCTTGACCGAGGAAAAGGCAAGGTTATAGAATAGACCGTTGATTAACTCATTTGCACCGAGGTAAGTTTTGTGTAAACGATGCATCTTAAATACATATGTTGTTGCTTATTGGTGCATTGTATGGTTGAGAATACTTACGATTTAAATGGATTGAATTTTGTAGAAAATGAATAAATTCCGTATGAATGTTGAAATAGATATGAAATGTGGAATATTATCTGTAGTAAATAATGGTGGGCTACGTGCGATACCAACTTAAATATCCTTGTTGGTGGGCTATGTGCGATACCACCTTATTTCTTATTCACGATGGGCTATTTGTGATACCATCGTTTATGTTATCATTTGGTGGGCTAAGTGCGATACCACCGTAAATATTCTTGTTAGTGGGCTATGTGCAATACCACCCTGTTAAAGATAAATGGTGGGCTAAGTGTGAAACCACCGAGTGTTTGGTATTACTAAGAATGACTTATTTAGAAATTATAATGTGCTGTTTCATGTGATTGTGTGGTGATAAGTGCAGGGATGTATGTTAAATAATAAGAGCATTTGGGTTGTGATATGGTTGGAAAGTGGTCAGAATTGAATGAGTCAACATGATTTTGGATTGTGACATGTTCTTATTTATTGTGAAATGCTATTTATAGATTAGCACATGTTATGATGTTTATTGTTTACATGTAAACTTACTAAGCTTAAAGCTTACTCCCTTTCTTTTCCCTTGTTTTATAGTGTCAAAGAGCCGGGTCAGGATACGAAGATAATTGGAAGATCAATCACACTATCAGCTCATCTCGGTATATCTAGAATTAGTATTTTGAGTATGGCATGTATAGGGGCTAGACTAGGTGAATTTTTTTTTGTTTTGGCCAAGTGTGTATTGGTTCCTTATAGATGATTTCTTTTGTATATGGCCATAGTTAATGGCTCAATACTATTAATCAATGAAAAGAAGAGGTTATTCATGATCGTGTAGAGTGTATGGTTGGGTTGTTTGGTTATGAATATGCATGAATGAATTGATGGTGGAGGGTGAATTATGCTTGAGTGAGTTAGGGTGATGAAAGAGCTTGGCAAATAACCTTGTTCTTGTCCACACAGATAGGCACAAGGGTGAGTGTCTAGGCCGTGTGTGACACACGGCTAATTGCATGGGCATGTGATCCGGCCGTATGTCCCCTTGCATGTTAGATTTGTAAGTAAAAAAGCTCAGTCGTATGGGAGGCACGGCCACGGACATGGGCGAATGCCCAGGCCATGTGAAGTCTGCACCTTGAAATTGAAATTTAATTCGACACAAGGTCTAAGAACACGGGCGTGTGACTTTGCCGTGTGACCATAGTGAGGTGATGACATAATAAGCAGAATGCCAAGGTTTTGGCACACGGGCGCGTGCCAAGGCCGTTGTGAGGGACACGGGTTAGGGACATAGGCGTGTGTTCGACTGCCCGGAATAAGTCAGTGTCGACTACGGGTAGAGAAAATAGGCATGTCTCAAGGGAACACGGGCGTTTCCCTTAGTCCACACGGGTGTGTGACCTCTGTTCAGGCAAAATTTTTCTAAGTGAGTAAAAGTTTCCTGATTGGTTTTGAAACCTTCCGAAAGAATATTTAAGGCCTTGTAGGCCCAGGATGAGTAAGTTATGAGTTTGAAGAAAAAGTTTTTAAGTTGAAATGAAATTTTATATCCCGATGTGTTATGTTTAACAAAGTTGTAATAGGTAATGCCTCTTATCCTGTTCCGTCGTAGAATATGGGTAAGGGGTGTTACAAGATTCGTCAGTACTACTGATGCCTATTTTCTATGGAGCATGGCCCTCAACATATTTTTGATTTAGCATATTTCATCGCCCTAACCTTCTACCATCAGACATTCCACAACAGGAAGGGTCTTATCTATTTAGGTCCTTATGTGATTCGCCTTGCTCGACACCTCGGTCTACTCGACACACCGGGGCAGTCCTTTACGCTTACACTCGTTGACCAAATGTCCCTCTAGGGAATATGGAGCATGACACATATGAGGATGATTGAACGACTTCGTGGAGTAGATCCTCCTCAGTACCGATTATTTCATTCTGATTCTCAAAATGAACTCAAGGACTTCACTGATGATGTCCCTTTCCATCACAAGGACCCACCTTATCCTCCACCTTCAAGTCACCGTGCTGTTTCTTCTGCTACTACTTTAGCGGACCTTTTCGAGCGGTTCACTCACTTCAAGCAACACTAATTTTCGAGGTTTGACGATATTGACGCGACATTGCAGCAGATCTATCACCATCTTCATATCTCCTCCTCAGTGTCGATGACTTACGACACAGACGCTTTTGATGATGAGGACCATTAAGTTTATTTGTTTTATTTTTATTTTTATTTTTTATGTTTATTGTTTTTTTCTCAGACTTATTTCATTTTTATCTTTTGAACTATATTTATATTTTTATGGTTGTTTGTAATCGAGTTATAATCCCTTAATATTCGTCACTATTTGTGTTTATTTTCTTATTAGTTTGCTCGGAATCATGCACTATATATAGATTTGTCTACAATTCTGCTTTTCACTATTCTGGGGATTTCATCCAATATTCAGGACTGTTTCAGTTTTCTCCCTCTCTTACGATATTCTGTTTATACTATAATTATATCTGTTTGTACATTGAGGACACTGTACATATTAAGTGTGGGGAGGTTATTTATATAATTATTAGAAAATCCTTGAATTATGTCTTGTGTTTAAGTAATTTTTTCATATTTTTATTAGAATGAGTTTTTATTGATATGTGATTTTTATTTATTTGTTTTCGATCAAATTCATAAATACTTGTGCATTGGTTGTTTTAAACTTTAAAACATGAGAGAATGAAGCATGATAAGTTTATTTTCAGAATTAAAAAACTATAAGTTGTTTCCCTAAATTGAGGTATTATCTTGAAGTTTTAAATTTACCAGTTTGACATAAAAAACCATAATTTTTTGTGAGATTTTGAGCCCTTAGGGCATACATTTTCTTGCTCATTTTATTATTGGTTATGAGTGCTTCAATTTGATTTGTTATTCTAGAACTTGCTTCGATTATGCATGTTAAGACCACACTTTTGATTTGATTTACTAAGATGATAAAGGCACTTAGGTTTTAACCCACTTATCCCATAAAAAGCCTATCTACATAATTAACCCTTAGTGAGCCCCATTGAGCCTAACACATCGTTTCTTGATTTACCTATTAATGTTAGCCCATAATTTTTTTTTGCTCGTTAAGAATTTTTCCCGTTTTATTGACTCCCTTTTTATCGAGATTTGATTTGATTATTTGCCTAATTAAGCATTTTGTTTAATTTGCTGAATTATTTCTTATTGTAAAAAAAAAGAAAAAAATTAAAAAAATTTGAGAAAAAAATATTTATTATTCTTTAGTTCTATGATAATTGAGCTTGAACAATTAAATTCATATTTTGAGAAGAAGCTATTGTTATTCTTGAACAGTTTTCGATTGATGTAATCATTTTTAATTCAACAATTTTTTATTTTTCTAGTTTGGTAATTTATCAATTCGATCTCGATTTTAACAAACTTTTCCAGCCTTTCTCCACACCCTTAACCTAAGCCCAATTACAACCTCTTAAAGACCTTTTGATTTGTGTATCATCTTAATTTATAGTGGTGGAGATTTTATTTTTATGCAAGCCTATGGTAATGGTGTTTCACGATTGACTATTGAGTGCTTATTCTTGAACCTTAAACACTTTGAGTGATTAGAGTGAATCTTTAGTGAGTGTAACACCCCTTACCCGTATCCGACGTTAGTACAGGGTATGAGGCGTTACCTTACTTAAACGTATTCAAACATACAATTTTGAGTCGTAAAAGTTTGTTCAAATTCAAAACTTTTCAAACTTCCTCTTAACATCCTTAATAAGGGCCTACGAGGCCCAAAACACGCTTTAGGAACAATTCGGGATTAAACAAAGCACTATCGCAAACATTAGAAAATTTCATTAAAATCAAGGCACACGCCTGTGTGATCTCATAACATGACCATGTTGAAGGCTCGTATAGCTCACACGGCCTAGGCATTTAGGGACACGTTCGTGCCCCATGCCCGTGTGAATTTATTTTCTAACATCAATCCTACAGGGGTTTTCACATAGCCTGTCACAAGCCCATGTCCATGGCCCGTGTCCCCCACACGGCCATGACATGCCCGTGTCTCAGCCTGTGTGTTAAAACCTTGACATTCTGTTTCTGACGTCAGCAACATTTTAGGGTCACACGACCAAGGCACACAACTATGTATTATTGCTGTGTCATCCACACGGTTGAGACACACGGCTATGCCTCAGCCCCTGTGGTTACTACTGGGCATTCTGCTTTACCAAATTAAGGTGCAGGGGACACACGGTTGGATTTCACGCCCATGGGGCAAACCGTGTGTCACACATGACCTAGACACACGCTCGTGTATCTACCATTGTAGACAAAAGCAAGGCTATTTACCAAGCCCTTTTGCCACCCTTACTTGCAACAACATAGGTCACATCAAGTAACACCAATCCACACATAAACATCTGACCAAATCAACCACAACGAAGACATACACACATCAAGGCCACTACACGCCATTCACATGCAAAACTTATCACATACTTTATCAATAACAAGTATTAGCCGTCATCCATGGCCTTATACAAAATGAATCAATCTTAAAGACAAGCAAACACATTTGGCTAAAACAATATGACACTTGACAAAAGACCAAGTCCCTATACATGCCATACTTAAAATAATAAGGCTAACTATATCAAATGCTTCAATTGATAGTGTGATCGATGCCTCCGAAGTCTGTTGATCCCCGAGCTAGCTTGGCGGCACTACAAGAAAATGGAAAAGAAAGGGAGTAAGCACAAAGCTTAGTAAGTTGCATGTAAATAAGTAACAACATCAACCATGCATCTTAAAACACATAGCATATTATAAACCAGCATAACATTCTTGATTTAACAATGGTAGATTTACTACACATTTACACACCACAAGTATAAGCCAAAGATTACAAGATCGTAGAACTTACTCAATTTCATTCTTACAATAAGTAAGAACACGTACCATTCACAACATGATTATAACCTTTCATATCTTTATCATATGTTTTAAATAACCCGTAGAACCATTTGGAATACTAAAGAATATCTGATATGCCTCACACAAGAGGGTAAAACACCGATGCCATGTCCTAGACATGGTCTTACACTAGCACACATATCAACACCGATGACATGTCCCAGACATGGTCTTACATTAGCTCTCATAATGTGGCCGATGCCATGTCCTAGACATGGTCTTACATTAGCACATATATCAACGCCGATGCCATGTCCCAGACATGGTCTTACACTGGCTCTCATATTGTGGCCAATGCCATGTCCCAGACATGGTCTTACACTAGCACACATATCACCCAAATGTCATGGCATGAATATCCAATCTATTCTTAAGGTTCAACCGGGAGTTTTTACTACATCAATTCTCATCATGCATATTTACAACAATAATCAAACACTTTATGCCATATTAATTGTTCAATACATAATAATAATAAAGTTGTATTATTTACGTAAAACTTACCTCAGTATACAAAATATAGGTGACTAGTTCGATTTAGTCCAATCGCTTGGTTTTCCCCCAGTCTAGGTCCGAATTCCATTTTTCTTGATCTATAATGACAGAATTTACTTATTTAATCACCACATTAATCAAGACATTCCAAAATTTCTACTTTAGCAAAATTACCGTTTTCCCTTAGATATTCTCATAATTATGATTTTGCCCCTAGGCTCGTAAAATGACTTTAATCAAATTTCCTCCGTTAACAAGCCTAGTCGAACCTTTATTACTCTTATAGCAACTCACAATTCCAATTATTTCACACATTTACTACCCATTTTATAACTTTTACAAAAAAGTCCATTTTAGGTGTTTTCATGAAAAATCCTTTCACAAAAGTTGTTTATTAAACAACTAAGTTTCATTTTCTTTCATAAAATTTCAGCAAACAATATAAAAGTTCTCATGGAAAGGCCCTAGACTCTCAACTATTTTGCAAAATAGTCCCCTCATTAGCTAGATTAAGCTATAGGGGTTCTAAAAACACAAAAATTAACAAAAACAACCACCAAAATCACTTACTTGCAAGGGTGAAGAGTTGCTGAAATTTCAAGCTTCCAAAACCCTTATTCTTGCTGAAAATTTTGGTAGAAGAGGAAGAAGATGGGAAAAGATGATAACTTTTTCTTTATTTTATTTTATTTTATTCATTTAGTCACCTAATGCCACCAAACTTTGACCATTCATGATTTTTTTTAATTCCATGTCCAACCACAACTAATATTATTGGTTTTTTTTACTTCATAAGGACCTCTACTTTAGTGATCCATAGCTATTTAACACCTTTAGCTTGTAGAACAAAGCTTTTGCACTTTAATCGATTTAGTCCTTTTTCAAAATTAAGTATAAAATCGCTAAAATTAATTTACCACAATTTTCAAACACTAATATAATCATGCCATGACACTTCAAATAATATTAAAATAATTTCTGCGACCTTGGATTTGTGATCTCTAAACCACTATTCCAACTAGGTCCAAAATTGGGTTGTTACAATTCTCCCTCCTTAGGGATTTTCGTCCCTGAAAATCTTACTGTTAAAAAGGTTTGGGTATTGATCTCTCATAGTCTCCTCGGGCTCCCATGTGGCCTCTTCAACCACATGTCTATGCCATAGTACTTTCACGAGTGCTATACTTTTATTTCTCAATTGCTTGACCTCTCGATCTAAAATCTTAATCGGCTCTTCACCATAGGTCATATCCGGTCGAATTTCAACCTTTGTTCATGAAATAACGTGTGAAGAGTCAGAACTATAACAGCGCAACATAGACACATGGAAAACATCATAGATCTTATCTAACTCGAACGGTAAAGCTAATCGGCATGCTACCGGCCCAATTTTCTCAATCACCACATATAGTCTAATAAAACGTGGACCTAATTACCTTTCTTACCAAATTTGAGGACTTTCTTCCACAGGGATACTTTCAAAAACACCTTATCACCTACTTGAAACTCAATTTCTTTTCGTTTCAAATTTGCATAGGATTTCTGTCTATCTGAAGCGGCCTTCAAATAGTCACGAATTACTTTTACCTTTTTTTCAGTCTCTTTGACTAAGTCAAACCCTGTGAATTTGATTTTCTCTGAGTTCGGTCCAATATAAGGGCATTCGGCACTTACGCCCACACAAAGCCTCATAAGGCGCCATTTTCAAAATCGACTGATAACTATTATTCTAGGCAAACTCTACCTACGGTAAGTACCTTTCCCAAGTGCCTTGAAACTCTTTCTGACTGACCGTCGGTTTGCGGGTGAAAAGCAGTACTAAAATTCAGTTTAGTCTCCAATGTTTCTTGCAACATTTTCCAAAACCGTGATGTGAACCTCGGATCTCTATCCGAAATGAGTGATAAAGGTACCCGTAAAGTCTCCTAATTTTATAAACATACAAATCGGCCAATTTCTCAAGTGGATAATCGGTATGCACTGGTATAAAATGAGCTGACTTAGTTAGCCTATCAACCACAACCCATACAACATCTTTCTTTTTTGGTGTCAACGGTAATCCAGACACAAAATCCATGGTAATACGATCCCATTTCCACTCGAGAACCATCACGGGCTGAAGCAAACCCGAAGGTACTTGGTGTTCAGATTTCACTTGCTGACAAATTAAACACTTAGAGACAAACGCTGAGATGTCTCTTTTCATTCCGACCACCAATACATTTTCTTCAAGTCATTATACATTTTCACACTACCCGGATAGATAGACAAACGACCACTATGGGCCTCTTGCAAAATCTTCTGAATAAGCGCTTCATCCTTAGGTACACACATCCTCTCTCGGAATATCAAATAACCATCGGTACCAATCTAAAAATCTGATTTAATACCCATCTCGTACTGAGTTATCTTGGCTTGCAACTCTTTATCAGTTTTCTGAGCTTTACAAATCTCTTGCAGAAACATCGGTCTAGCTCTTAACTCTGCTATGACCGAACCATCATCAGTCACAGACAACCGGGTATTCATAGCTCTCAAGGCAAACAATGACTTCCTATTCAAAGCATTGACGACCACGTTCGCCTTTCCAAGGTGATAGCCAATAATCAACTCATAATACTTTATCAATTCTAACCATCGTCGCTGCCGTAGGTTTAACTCCTTTTGTGTCATCAAATACTTTATACTTTTATGTTTGGTGAATACTCGGCATCTCTCGCTACACAATGATGTCTCTAAATCTTCAGCGCGAACACTATGGTGGCTAACTCTAAGTCGTGAGTCGGATAATTTTTCTTATGTGACTTCAATTGTCTCAAGGCGTATGCTATTACCTTACCTTCTTGCATGACCACCCATCCCAATCCATTTAAGGATGCATCGCTATACAACACAAATTCCTTTCCCAGTTCCGGTTGCAATAAAATTGTAGCTTTAGTCAATAATGCTTTTAGTTTCTCAAAACTTTATTGGCACTTCGCTGTCCATTTGAACTTGACATCTTTCTGTAGCAACCTCTCATCGGTGTAGCAATCATGAAGAATCCTTTAACAAACTGTCTATAGTATCCAGCTAAGCCTAGAAAGCTTCTAATCTCTAATATATTCCTCAGTGGTTTCCACTCAACGATAGGTGAGATCTCACTCAGGTTAACTCTAATTCTATCACCCGACATGATGTGTTCTAAGAATCCGACTTCTCGAAGCCAAAACTCACTTTTACTAAACTTAGCATACAACTGTTTATCTCTCAAAGTTTGCAAAATCGCTCTCAAATGCTTTGTGTGCTCACTCTTATCACGAGAATAAATTAATATATCATTGATAAAAACAACAATAAACTTATCCAAGTGCTGTCGAAAAATATGATTCATCAAATCCATAAATACAGCAGGAGCATTCGTTAAACCAAAAGGCATAACTAAAAATTCATAGTGACCATACCTCGTCTGAAATGCAATTTTCGGCACATCCTACTCCTTAACTCTCAACTGGTAATAACCGAACCTCAGGTATATCTTAGAAAACACTGTGGCTCCCTTCAATTAGTCAAACAAATCGTCGATCCTTGGCAAAGGATACTTGTTCTTAACTGTAACCTTGTTGAGTTTTCAGTAGTCTATACGTAATCTCACTGCACCGTCTTTTTTTTCACAAAGAGTACTGAAACACCCCACGGAGAATAGCTCGGTCTCACAAAACGCTTATCCGTTAATCTTGTAGCTGAACCTTCAATCTCTTTTAATTCCAACGGTGCCATCCTATGGGGCAACTGAAATAGGTGCCGTACTAGGGACCAACTCAATACTAATCTCGACTTCTCTAGTTGGAGGCAATCCGGGCAACTCTTCTGAAAACATATCCAGGTACTCATATACCATAGGCACTAACTCAATCCTTACTTCCATCTCTTGGGTATTCAACACAAATGCAAGATAGGACTCATACCCTTTTCTCATGTATTTTTCAGCAGTCATAAAAGAAATTATTACAGGTAAGCTATCCGGTTCACCTAATTCAACCCGAATAATATCCTCATTTTCACATTTCAGTTCAATAAACTTACTACCACAGTTTACTAACACGTTATGAACAGTCAACCAATCCATTCCAAGAATTAGGTCAAATTCATCAAATAGTAGTAGCATGGGGTTAGTCGAAAAATAATGACCTCTAATCATCAAAGGACAGTTTCTACACACTTTGTCAACTATCACATGCTTGCCTAACAGATTTGACACTTTTATCACAAATTCTGTAGACTCAACAGGCATATTCATGCTAGACACCAATTTCACACAAGCATACGAATGCGTAGATCCCGGATCAATCAAAGCAACAACCGAAATATCATAAAAAGAAAAAGTACCTATTATCACATCTGGAGATGATGCCTCTTCGCAAGTGCAAATGGCATATGTCCTTGTAGGAGCTTTAACCTCTGATTTCACAATGGAATCTCTAGGCGCACCTCTACTTCTAGCCCCACTTCCCGGGTTCTTCTGTGGTCTACCTCTAGAAGGAGCATTACTCGCTCACACATCTTACTTTTCGTCTTTCTTATCCATCTCAGGACAATTTTGAATGAAGTGTTATAGTGAACCACACTTGAAACAGCCTCTATCATTTCTTCGACACTCACCAAAATGTCGTCTACCACATTGCGAACACTCTGATTTATTTGGTCGAGCACTACCAACACTCACAATAGAAGTGGTCTGAGCCTTAGAAACCGAGTACTGCTTACTCCTATTTTTGGTCGAGAACCCTGCTGAAGCATTTGATCGAGTAGTGAACTCTTTCGATTTTTTGGAGGAAGACTGAAATGATTTCCCCAACTTCTTTTCTTCGAGTCGTGAGACTCAATATCAGCCTTCCTTTTCTCTTTGGCCAATTCCTCGGCCTTGCAAGCTCTCTCAACGAGCACCACAAATTCCTTCAGCTCTAGAATGCCAACTAAAAGTTGAATGTCTTCATTCAATCCGTCCTCAAATCTCTTACACATGAAGGCTTCAGTAGATACGCACTCCCTAGCGTATTTGCTGAGCCTCATGAACTCACGTTCATACTCTGTTACTGTCATTCGGTCTTGTTTCAATTCCAAAAATTCCTTCCTCTTCTAGTCTACAAACCTCTAACTAAATCCTTCTTTCGGAATTTCTCTTGGAAAATCTCCACTGTAATCTTCTCCCTTGGTACAACTGATACAAGGGTGTTCCACCATTGGTAGGTCGAGTCTTGCAAGAGTAACACAACACACTTCATTCACTCCTCAGGTGTGCAAGACAATTCATCGAATACCCTAATGGTATTTTCTAGCCAGAACCATGCCCTCTCTGGGTCATCATCTATATTAACTCTAAATTCTTCAGCCCATTACTTTTGAATTCTGTCAACTGGAGGTTTTCCCCTCCTTAACATCTCCACCACTTGGGGAGCTACAGGGGTAGACTAGGGGATTAGAGGGGGTTGAGGAGGTGGAGCGTTTGGGTTTGCACAAACAAACTTTGAATACCAAGCATTCATCATATGGAGGAAGGCTTCTCTAGCCCCTCCGCCCTGACGCAGTGTCACGAGCCCACGTCCGACTGGCACGGTCCCTTCTTTGGGAGCCGGCGTATTACTTTCTGCATCATCTGCCACTGCTCCATTGGAATCCATTTACTATATAAAAACACATTTTAAATTGTCAAGAGTCGTCACACTATCATAATCATTATATGGCATGTATAGCTAGACTCGTACACGCGCTAGGTTACTCTGAGAATAGACTAAACCATAGCTCTGATACCACTAAATGTAACACCCTTACCCGTATTCGATGTCGATAAAGGGTACGAGGCATTACCTTACTTAAATGCATAGAAACATACAATTCTGAGTCGTAAAAGTTTGTTCAAATATAAAACTTTTCGAACATTCTCTTAACGTTCTTAATAAGGGCCTACGAGACCCAAAACACTCTTTAAGAAAAATTTAGAATTAAACCGAGCATTATCGTAAACATTAGAAAATTTTATTAAAAATAGGGCACACGCCGATGTGGAAAGGCGACACACCCGTGTGATCTCATAACATGGCCATGTTGAAGGCCTGTGTAGCTCACAGGGCCTAGGCACTTAGGGACACGCCCGTGCCCCGTGCCCATGTGAATTTATTTTCTAACGTCGATCCGACAGGGGTTTTCACACGGCCTGGCACACACCCATATCCATGGCCCGTGTCCCTCATACGGCCACGACATGCCCGTGTCTCATCCCGTGTATTATTGCAGTGTCATACACACGGTTGAGACACACGGTCGTGGCTTAACCCGTGTGGTTACTACTGGCATTCTGTTTTACCAAATTAAGGTGCAGGGGACACATGGCCGGATTACACGCCCATAGGGCAGACTGTGTGTCACACATGACCTAGACCTATACCCGTGTGTCTACCTGTATGGGAAAAAGCAAGGCTATTTACCAAGCCCTTTTGCCACCATTACTTGCACCAACATAACCCACATCAAGTAACACCGATCTACACATAAACATCTGACCAAATCAACCACAACCAAGACATACACACATCAAGGGCACTACACTCCATTCACATGCAAAACTTATCACATACTTTATCAATAAAAGTATTAGCCATCCATGTCCTTATACAAAATGAATCAGTCTTCAAGACAAGCCAACACATTTGGCCAGAACAATATGACACTTGACAAAAGACCAAGTCCCTATACATGCCATACTTAAAATAATAAGGCTAACTATACCAAATGCTTCAATTGATAATGTGATCGATGCCTCCGACATCTGTTGATCCCTGAGCTAGCTTGGCGGCACTATAAGAAAAAGGAAAAGAGAGGGAGTAAGCATAAAGCTTAGTAAGTTGCATGTAAATAAGTAACAACATCAACCATGCATCTTTAAATACATAGCATATTATAAACCAGCACAACATTCTTGATTTAACAATGGTAGATTTACTACATATTTACACACCACAAGTATAAGCCAAAGATTACAAGATCGTCCCGAAATCATTCTCATAGATAGAACTTACTCAATTTCATCATTACCATAAAGGCATCATAACTAAGCTCTTATTTCATTAGTTTCGAGCAAGAACCTGTACCACTCACAACATGATTATATCCTTTCATATATTTATCATAAGCTTTAAATAACCCGTAGAACCATTTGGAATACTAAAAGATATCTGATAAGCCTCACACAAGAGGGTAAAACACCAATGCCATGTCCCACACATGGTCTTACACAAGCTCTCGTCTCAATGCCGATGCCATGTCCCAGACATAGTCTTATAATAGCACACATATCAACGCCGATGCCATGTCCCAAACATGGTCTTACATTAGCTCTCATAATGTGGCCGATGCCATGTCCCAAACATGTTCTTACACTAGCACACATATCAACACTGATGCCATGTCCTAGACATTGTCTTACACTGGCTCTCATATTGTGGCCAATGCCATATCCCAAACATGGTCATACACTAGCACACATATCACCCAAATGTCATGGCATGGATATCCAATCTATTCCTAAGGTTCAACCGGGAGTTTTTACTACATCGATTCTCATCATGCATATTTACAACAATAGTCAAACACTTTATGCCATATTAATTGTTCAATACATAATAACAATAAAGTTGTATTATTTATGTACAACTTACCTCAGTATACAAAATATGGGTGACTAGTTCGATTTAGTCCAATAGCTTGGTTTTTCCCCAATCTAGGTCCGCATTCCGTTTTTCTTGATCTATAATGACAAAATTTACTTATTCAATCACCACATTAATCAAGACATTCCAAAATTTCTACTTTAGTAAAATTATTGTTTTGCCCTTAGACTTTTACATAATTATTATTTTGCTCCTAGTCTCGTAAAATGATTTTAATCAAATTTCCTCCTTTAACAAGCCTAGCCGAACCTTTATTACTCTTAAAGCAACTCACAATTCCAATTATTTCACACATTTACTACCCATTTTATAACTTTTACAAAAATGTCCATTTTAGGTATTTTCATGAAAAATCCTTTTACAAAAGTTTTTTTATTAAACAACCAAGTTTCATTTTCTTTCATAAAATTTCAGCAAACAATATAAATAATCTCATGGCAAGACCCTAGACTCTCAACCATTTTGCAAAATAGTCCCCTCATTAGCTAGATTAAGCTATAGGGGTTCCAAAAACACAAAAATTAACAAAAACAAACACCAAAATCACTTACTTGCAAGGGTGAAGAGTTGCTGAAATTTCAAGCTTCCAAAACCCTTATTTTTGCTAAAATTTTTGAAGGAAGAGGAAGAAGATGGGAAAATATGATAATTTTTTCTTTGCTTTATTTTATTTTATTCATTTAGTCACCTAATGCCACCAAACTTCGACCATTCATATTTTTTTAATTCCATATCTAGCCACCACTAATTTTATTGGTCTTTTTACTCAATAAGGACCTCTACTTTAGTGTTCCATAGCTATTTAACACCTTTAGCTTGTAGAACAAGACTTTTGTACTTTATGCGATTTAGTCCTTTTTTAAAATTAAGTATGAAATCGCTAAAATTAATTTGCCAAAATTTTTAAAAACTAATATAATCATGCCATGACACTTGAAATAATATTAAAATAATTTCTCTGACATCAAATTTGTGGTCTCGAAACTACTATTCTGACTAGGCCCAAAATCGGGCTGTTACAGTGAGGATGTCGATTCTTGTCGATTTTAAATTAAAGGTAATTACTTAGATAAGGGGAAATACCTATGTTTTCATGCTTTAAAAATGTTCGACTTGGATTGTTTGAATCGTTAGTCCTCTTTTAGTTGAATAATCAATATATGATTATTTATGAATTATTTTGAAACATTATTGATGAAAATTATAAATTGAGATAGATTAATTTTAATTGTGAGTTGAGAATTTTTCTTGAGGATAAGCAAACGCTTAAGTATGAGGATATTTGATAAGCCATAAAAATAACATGTTTTTAATCCCATTCTTGATGTGTTTTTGGATGATTTATTATATAAATTACTGAATTTGATGCTCCTAATCCTTTAAATTCATGTTTCTATAATTAGGTAAGCATATGAGAGCGAAAGGAGTGAAAAATAAGCCAAAATCAGGCAAAAAGAGATGTTTTCAGTATCCACATGGCCTGGGCATTTCCACACAGGCCGGCCACACACCCATATGCCAGCCCGTGTTAATATCGTACCTTGTTTACTAAACACGAGGAAAAACCCAATTTTTAGTCTTCTGAGCATTCTAAAGTCTATAAATACATATTAGAAGAAGACCTAAGGGAGCGCACAGAGAAGATTGAAGAAATCACTCGAAGTACGCCATCCGGATCAACTCGGAAGTGGATCTCCTTCAGGATTGAAAATTTCCATTTAATTCCTTCGAAGTTTTATTGAGTTTCTTTATATCTTGTTGTTATCCAAACTTTGAGATGTTTTCATTCGGGATAATGAACTAATCCCCTAGATACCTAGGGAAGATGAAACCTTTGATGAATCCTATTATTTAATTTCTATTTTACGCGATAAATAATTGATTCTTGTTCTCAATTATGTATGCTTATTTTGTGTTTTAATATTTTTGGGATATTAATTCATGTTTAATGTGCTTAGTCAGTAGAGCAAAAATCTCTATTTAAGAGTAGATGATACCCTATTTTCGGTGGGGGAAAAGTCTTTTGGAAGATGATACATTTGTTTCTTTATTTTACTTTACTTATTTATTAAATTACTTTACTAACCTTTAATTTAAACTAATTAAAACATCAATTTCATGCCCATCTTGTCCCCTTACTTTAAAATTTCATAACTAATTGATACATTTAACTTATAGAATTCTACTTTTGCACCTTTTAGGATTTAGTCTTTTTCACTTCTTTTTTTAAAGAAAATGACCTTAAGGTCACCTCAATTTATTTCTTTATGAATAATATTGTTATGGATTTACAACGGATAATCCATATCGAAATAGTTTTTTAATAGCTAAGTTACAAAGTAAATCAACAGTATTGTTACTATTACGGTTAATCCAATTTATTTGGACCTAGTCAAAATTTCTAAAGGCTTTGCATTCATGCTTCACACACTGGCCCAGTATAATGACGTCTTGCTCTTTCTTTTTTACCGTATTGATTGGCCAAGCATTGTCAGACTCCAAAATGAGATTATCAACATGTAACCGAAAGGCCAAATTTAAGCCTTCAACCAAGGCTTCCAACTCAGCCCAAATCGTATCCACAAATATTTTTGAATGACCATAACAGCCTCTAAGTACAAAGCCATTACAATCTCTCGATATAGCGTCGAACCAAATACATCCAAATGAAACAACAGCGTCATTATTAACTTTTACATAACAATTCAGAGGTTTTTTCTAGCCCTTACACACCGGGTTGGGGGGAAGAACTGACTGGCAATTAGATTAAAATTTTTGAAGTCTTTGCTAAGTGTTTGAGCCCTTTCCCACACCACTAAAGTAGCATCCATCTTGCCTTGAAACACCATCTTGCTTCTGTCGTTCCAGAAATTCCAAAGCAGAGTGAAAAAATCTACCGCAACCTTGTTATCGAGCTCACGGAGGACATTTTCCAGCCAGTTTATACAATGGTCATAGTTCCCATCAAGGAGCCTATTATTTAAGCCCCTAATAACAAGAACATCATGAACCTTTCGGTAATCTTTCAAAGCGTGAATTAGTGTCTCAGCACTATTGTGGCATCTAGGACAGATTTTAGAGAACCCCTGGCTAATACAAGCAATGTTATCATGAGAGGGTAGAATATTTTGACTAATTCTCTAGTTGAAAACTTTAATCTTGGGGAGCATTTTGAGCGTTCAAATGGCTTTCCAAAAAATCTATGAGGACCAAAACAAATTCTCTTGAGGTTCAACCAAGAGTAGGCCAACTTCGATGTAAAGAAACCATGAGGGTTTTGAATCCACATTCTAATGTCTTTCATCTTATTATGAGGAACGGGTAAATTGCAAATGCAGTCCCCCAAGTTGTTGCCATATAACTCAATAACCCTTTCTCTATTCCACCACCTATGATTGTGGTCCCACAGGTTTTTGACTTTTTTCTCATCATTTGTTAAAAGGGACCGACAAACCGACTCCCTTTTAAGGCCTTCGACACCCCAATGGTCCCACAATATGTCAATCGTGTTACCATCACCCACTTGCCATATAAACCCATCTTTTAAAACCTCTACACACTATTTATGCCTAAAACATCCCCATCAGGAAAATATTTCGCACTTAAAACTTTAAAGCATAAGGTGTCATTTTGTGTAGTAAGCCTCCAAACTTGTCTGCCCAACAATGCCAAATTAAACAGATGCATATTCTGAAAGCCCACACCTCTCATCCCCTTTGGTAAACACAATCAGTCCCAGGCCATTATAGCCCAGCCTCGGGTTTTTTCATTGTTCGTCCACTACATGCGGCTCATTTTTGAGTGAAGGTCCTCAATAATACCTTTAGGGGCGAGAAAAACAGAGAATGCATATGTTGGAATAGACTAGTTAATAGCTTTGATGAACACCACTTTCCCCTCATACAAACACTTTACCTAGCTGTTTATTCTGCAAGTGCACCGATTAATGATGTTAGTAAAAGCTATTGACCTTTTTCTAGTAATAAGTAAAGGCAATCCTAGGTAATTATCTAGATTGTCAACCATTCTTATTCTTAGCATAGAGCTAAACAATTGTCTTCGGGCTAAACACAATCATGGATTTGTCCTTATTGATCTTTTAGCCCGAAGGCCAAGTAAAATTAGTAATAATATTTACAATTTCCTTCACATCCCTTTTTCTATTACGGGTAAAAATGAGTGCTTCATCAGCAAAAAAGAGGTGATTTATGCGTGGACCATTTATGCTAGCCTTAATTCCTTTTAACATATTATTATTTTGAGCATGAATTAACATTTTTGAAAATGCTGCCATGCAAAATAAAAAATAAGGTAAGTAGAGAAAGGATCCTCTTGTCTGAAGCCACTTTCCGGTATGATAGTCTCAGAGAGGATTGAGTTGCACTTAACAACGTATCAGACTGAATGAACACAGTTCATAATCTTTGTCACCCACTCTTCGGCATAGCCCATTTTCTTCATAACCATTTCAATGAAGATCCACTCCACCCGATCATATGCTTTGCCCATATCCAACTTAATTATGAGTCCTTTGTTGGGCCCATTGTTTGCATTTGGAGGTAATGGACAAGTTCATGGGCAATCAAAATGTTGTCGTTGATCATTCATCCCGAAACAAAGGTGTTCTGGTTGTGGGTGATGCACAATAGGAGGGTTTTTTTCAACTGATTTGCGAGCACTTGAGTAACAATTTTGTGCGAAAATTAGTAATTTCTTAATGAGATTTTAATACGACATTACTAATGTAACAACCCGATTTAGGGCTTAGTCAAAATAGTGGTGCGAAGCCACAAATTCAAAGAGAAAATATGAGTTTTATGATTTTATAAGGCTTATGAGGTGTTGATATGATTGTGTGAAAATTTCATGAAAAAATTTTATTAATTAGTAATCAAATAGTCCATTAGGACTAAATTGCAAAGAAGTGAAAATATGAGATTCTAGAATGTTCAAGTATGAAATAGAATATTGGAGGTCCTTATCTAGCAATTAGACCATTATGTTTGATGATGGACAAAAATGGACATGAGACAAAAATATCTCAAGAAATAGCCATTAAGGGTATTTTTGTTCTTATGCAAATAAAAGAATAAAAAGGGAAAAGAACTCAAAATTCATGCCCATCTTTTTCCCCAAGGTGCCAAAATTTGCAAGGACTCCATAGCTAGGGTTTTGTTCATTTTTAAGCTCAAAATAAGCGCACCTTAGCCCCGTTTTTAATGTTCTTCGTATTTTTGGAACCCTCGTAGCTCGGTTTAGCTATTTCTAGCTATATGTTGAGCTAGGGTTTATGTTTAAAAATTTATCCATGTATGAAATGTATGTATTTTGATGTTTTATAGAAGAATATGAAAGTTTGATGTATGATAAACATGTTTTCCTAAGTGATTTTCATGAACAATGCATGAAAAGGACCAAATTGAAAAGTCATAGAAATGGTCATACATGAGTGAAATAGTGGGAATTTAATGTTTCTATAGTTGAGAAAATGATTTGGCTAGGCTTGAAATGTAAGAAAGTTAGTGAAAATCATTTTACGAGCCTAGGGACAAAAGTGTAATTATAAAAGTATAGGGGCAAAATTGTAATTTTTCTAAAGTATGAATTATGAGTCGATTTAGTCAATTCATGTGTTTAACAAGTGAAATTGTTATTATAGATCAAAAAATAGAGAGCCCGGATTGAAACTGAGGCAAGAATAAAATCGAGGACTAAATCGAGCATTGAGACATATTTTGAGAATCGAAGTAAGTTTGTATGAAATTAGCGTTTCATAATATTTTGATGCGTGAAACTGTTCATTATTATGGTAATGTAAGTTATTGCTATTAAAATCGAGCTATGAAGTCTCGATAAGAACATGGTGAGAACAAGTTGAGATTAAGTCCCGGATTAAGTTTCGAACTAAGAATGGTGTAGTGTATCCACATGAGATAACGAAGCTCCCGTGTAAGACCATGTCTGGGACATGGCCTCAGCACCAAAGAAAGATCTCGTATAAGACCATGTTCAGGACATGGCTTCGACATCTAAGTACGATCTCATATAAGACTATATCTGGGATATGGCATCGACATCGAGTTATGAGACCCCGTATAAGACCATATCTGGGATATGAATCAGTATCAAGGAAATGATCCCATGTAAGACCATATCTGGGATATGGCATTTGCATCAAAACTTATGCATGTAAGTTTGAATAATTCATGATGATTCGATTGATTCATAAGCAAAAGAGTTAAGTAGGAGAGATGGCTTAGATCTCAAATTGTTTTTGGATGGCCTTGAGTAATGTTCATGATATGAATGATAATGATGTGAATTTTATGATTATCTTAGCATATGTGCTAAATCACGCGACTCAATGATACATAAAATACGAGTAAGTAAAAGTTACCAGATCATATTGACATGAGATGGGTAAGAATAAACAAGAATAAGTATGAATAAGTACGAGTAAGCACTTTTATTCAGAGAGACTGCATTGTCATTATTCCATGTTATGAATGATTATAGTTTGAGTAAATATGTTATCTTATAGTTTCATATAAACTTACTAAGCTATATGCTTACCTCTCTCTTTTCCCTTTCCCTGTAGTACTGCCAAGATAACTCGAGGATCGTGGACATAGGAGTTCGAAAATCACACTATCAACATCACTTTGGTATAGCAATTTAGACTTATTTTGAGTATGGCATGTATAGGACCCGATTATTTTGTTAAGTCGTAATTGTTGGCCAAAGTGTTAGCTTATTATGGTGTTAAAGTCATTTTGTAATGATCTTAAGTTAAGCCAATATTTGGCAAAATCTTACGCTTTAATGAAGATGATATCTTAGAAGAGTATACCCTTGTGAATGGATGCTTTTAATAAGTTCTTAGACGTACTATTGAGATGTGTTATTTAATTTTGAATTGAAGTATGTATGTGTGCAATGTAGGGTTGAAAAAGGCTTGGTAGATAGCTTGCTAGTTTTCCTCACGTGTAGACACACGGGCAGGTGTCTAGACCATGTGGGAGGCACGGTTTACACACGAGCGTATGTATAGGCCGTGTGGATGAGTCAGAATGCCAAGGTTTGGCACACAGGCCAAGGCCACGGGCATGTCCAGGCCGTGTGAGAATATCAGTGTACATCACGGGCATGTCTTAAGGGCACACGGGCATGTCCTTAGACCAACACGGGCGTGTGGCCCCTGTTCTAAAGAAAAGTTTTCCAAGCTCATAAAGGTTCCTGGATTGATTCCATAACCTATTGGAGGTATGTCTATAGTCTCGTGAGCCGAGAATGAACAAGTGTTGGGTTTAAAAAAAATTATAGCTTGTAATTACATGTTCAAGCTAACCAAGCATGGTAATGCCTCGTATCCGGTCCCGACGTCGGACATGGGTAAGGGGTGTTACAACTAACATTCCGTAGACATTAAAATAATAATAAAATATTAATTTTCTCTTCAAATTTTTTGTTTCGGAACCACTGATCTGATTTTATTGAAAGAGGGTTGTTACAGCATTCATGATGTGACCCTTTTTTTTTGTTGCAATAGCCACATCCCTTGTCACAGTTCCTTGAATTAGATCTTACTCTTGATCTTCTTTGACCCAAATACTTACATTAGTGCCTTTATCTAACAACCAAAATTGAGACTTGCCCATCTGACTTATTCTTTAAGCCTAACTCATTGTCAAGTTTATCTTTACTCAAAAGATTTTCCTTCTCGCCTTTAAACGAGTATCTCTCTACTATAAATCAGGGTTTCCCTGAAAATTTTGTATGAAAAGGGTAAAAAACAAAGCAATAGCATAGTCTAATATCCATCTTCTATGTTGAGCTCAACATTCTTCAGGTCATTAAGGAGAGTGACAAATCCACTGATGTGAGCCCTAATAGACTTACATTCTATCATTTGAAATGTGTATAATCATTATTTTAACAATCATTATTTTAACACTAAGATATTTGCAAGAGACTTTGTCATATAAAGGACTTCCAATTTCCTCTATAGGGTTGTCGCTGTCTTCTTTAAAAGTACCTCCTGCAATACATTTTTAGTGAGCCACACTGAATAGTTGACAGTGCCTTCTCATCAAGTTTCTCTCACTCTCTCTGAACAAAACACCACACATTAGGAATCAACATTAAAGGTTTCAAGAAGATCTAGTAGAAATCGATTGAACAAAATGAAAGAGGGTTAACCACAACTTGATTGTGTAACTGAAAAAGGAGTCAATCAATATAGGGAGTTTCACTTGCCAACCTACTACAATTGGGAACGAGAAATGATTATTGGCAGTTCTAAACACTAACGGGTTTGAATGAACAAAAGGTGATTCAACAAGAGTAGTAAAATTGGCTGTTCAAAGGTGGTGGGGGATGCGATGATAACTAGGGTACGACGGCCAGGAAAAAAAGAGAGGAAGAAAAGCAGAAATGAGAATGCTATGTTAAGGGCGACAATAGAAACAAAATAAAATGAGAAGAAAAGGCCGACCAATGAGAAAATTTGTTTAAATACCTAGTGTTTCGACACACTATGGTTTTCTACACTAGAAAATCTGGAGGTATCGATACAATTTTCGACATTCTGACAGATATTGCCCAATCAGAAGCCCAATTGCACACTCAAACAGAAAATTAAAATAAATTCAACATTACAGATTTAACCTGAATATTTAATCCACATTTCAAGACGTGATAGTTCCTTTTCTTTGATTGCAAGAATTTTACATTAAATGGATTGTTTTTCTTAGATTTTAATAGATTGTTTTTCTTTAAATGTAAATGAAAAATTATAAAAATTATCTTAAAATAAAAAGGAAAACTATAGAAATTAAATATAAAAAAGAGAGATATAAAAAATAATATAGTTGTTAACAAAAAAAGGTCTCGTGAAAAAAAAATTATATTTCTTAAAATTATAATTTATTAATTATAAAATTTATTTTAATTCATATATACTTCTAAAATTATTTATCTTTAAAAAATTATTTATTTAACTTTTTTTTCATTTATAAGTGATAATAGCAATAGTTTAAATTTTTAGATAGTCTTTTTAACAGATAAATTACTTTGAAATTTTTTTTTAAAATTTAATGATGTATCTTTAATCTAATTTTATTATAAAAATAGATAATTAATAATTATAAAATATAAATAGAAAAAAATTAGCGACGTACCATTTGTCTCAATATTATGCATTTGTATCTTGTTATTGTTAGTACAAATCTCCGGTGAGGAAAATCTCGAACACAAGAACGAAACTCAAACAGAAAAGAAGAAATAGGACAATGCTCCAAGGCGTGTATCAAGCCACTATCATTAAGGTTATGTTCGCCCCCACCTATCTTCGGTGTGCAAATGAGTTCTAAGCAAATTAACCTCGAGGATACAATGAAGCCAATGACTATTTACGTTTTGCACTGACAAGAATAGCTCACTACACACTAAGCAATGTATGACAAGAAACTCAATTTCTATAAAGGATTTCTGCAGTAATACTTTATAGAATAATCTAATAATATTAGAAAATGAAGGAAGGAAAGAAATAATATTAGAATTTGTTGGAATGATTTCCAAATGAAATCTTATTACTATTTGTAGGAATTTTCATGTCTCTTCATAGAGACATCTTTCATCAATAGGTCTCTTTTGAATAATAATGTCTTTAAAATAAACACATAATTGTTCATTTAATATTATAACTATTCAAATAATATTATTTAAATAGTTATAATTCTTTTTCAAAAAATTAAATAATATAACTTTTAATTAATTACACCTATTCATTTGTAGTTATTATAGCACTATAAATATTTGAAAATGTTCCAACAATCTCCCCCCATTTTCAAAATATTTTAGATTTTGAGATTCTTGGAAATCAATTTGCATAAATGAATGTATCTTACGATTAAACCTTCACTTAGTGAAAACATGTTAAAGTTAATTGAAATTTCATGGTAGATTAAGCTTTGAACCAACTATTCCATTTGATTAACCGAACACATCTCACACAATGATTTCAACATCAATCAATGCATACTATTTAGGGACACTATTATGACTATGTGTCTGTGTCCTCTTTTCATGAGTGCTGTTAGAGCCAAGCCCTTGAGCTCCTAGAAGCAGCCACACTTCCACACACATAGGTAGATCCCATCAAGAGTGTTCACATAATTATAAAACTATAACATATTTATGTTATGGGTCCATTAAGAGTACATTACTTATCCTTCCCTTATCATTACAGGTACCTAGTACTTTAATCTTAGGATGGATTTATTTATAGTGTTAACAGTCACATACTAATGATGTACTTTGTCTCATTGAACTGAAGACTTCACGTTATACCAGGCATTAAGTCGAGTTTCCATCATGGGTGACTCTAATTAATGGGCTTGAGTCCCATCCCTTTTGAGGTTCTTTTTACTTCATCTCTAGCAAGACTTTTTGTAAAAAGATCCTCCAAATTTTCACTTGACCTCACATAATTAATAGTGATCACTCCATCAGAGATTAATTGTCGAACATAACTATGTCTTAATCCAATGTGTCTAGACTTTTCATTATATACTTGGCTATAAGCTTTTGCTGGAGTATCCTTACTATCACAACAAATAGAAATAGGTGAAATTGGCTTAGGCTATAAAGGTACATCATAAAGCAAATTTCTTAACCATTCTATTTCTTTAGATGCAGCGGCTAATGCAATAAATTCTGTTGCCATGGTGGAATCAGTAATACATGTTTGTTTCTTGGAACCCTAAGAAATGGCTCATCCACCAAGAATGAATATCCATCCACTAGTAGATGCATGGTCTTCCAAACTTGTAATCCAGCTAGCATCCGAATACCCTTCTAAAATTGAAGGATATCCATTATAACACAATCCATAGTTAATAGTTTTCTTTAAGTACCTAAGTACTCTATTCAAAGCTTGCCAAAGCAAACTACTTGGATTACTTGTGTACTTACTCAATTTCCCAATAGCATATGCAATATCTGGTCTTTTACAAGTCATTATGTACATAAGACAACCAATTAAACTTGCACATTTCAATTGATCAGTTTTCCTACCAGAATTAGATACTAATTTTATTTGAGGATCCATGGGTGTAGATGATGGTATACAGTTGAAAATATCAAACTTTTTAAGCACATTTTCAATGTAATGTAATTGTGATAAAGCTATAGTTCTTTCATCTCGCTTTATTTTAATCCCAAGAATAACATCTGCTACACCTATATCCTTCATAGCAAAGTTGTTTGACAAGAATTTCTTTTTCTTTTCCATTTGTTCCAAATTTGTGCCAAAAATAAGCATTTCATCTACATATAAGCAAATTATGACACCTTTTCCATTTTCAAATTTGCTATATATGCACTTATCGAATTTTTTTATTTTATAGCCATTAGCTAAAACAACATTTTCAAACTTTTGGTGCCATTATTTTGGTGCTTGTTTAAGTCCATATAAAGATTTAACAAGCTTACATACCTTATGCTCTTCTCTTGGAATAACAAATCCTTTCGATTGTTCCATATACACTTCCTCTTCCAATTCACCATTTAAAAATGTAGTTTTAACATCCATTTGGTGAACAACCAAATTATATATAGAGGTAAGTGATATTAAGAGTCTAATTGTAGTAATTGTCTAATTGTAGCAATTCTTGCTACTGGAGCATAGTTATCAAAGTAATCAATACCTTGTTTTTGTGTAAAACATTTGGCTACTAACCTTGCTTTAAACTTATCAATGGTTCCATCACTTCATTTTCTTTTTGAAAATCCATTTACAACCTATTGGTTTGGAACCCGGTGGAAGGTCAACTAAGATCAAAGTTTGATTTCCCATTATTGAATCCATCTCATCATTTATTGCTTCTTTCCAAAAAGCAGAGTCTTGAGATTTCATTGCCTCTTCAAATGTAATAGGTTCAAATTCCGTATTATAACAATAAGGTATCTTATTGCATATAATTTCACATTTTCCTTCTACAAGAAACATAATGAAATCTGGTCCAAAATCTTTGACCTTTTTAATCCTCTTACTTATTCTTAATTCTTGAAAAGATTCATCATTATTATCAATTTGTTCCAATGGAATCTCATTCTCATTTGAAGAATGAATCAATTGTTGTGGCTGTAATTGTCTTGATATAGAATTAAATCTATTTTCATAAAAAATAGCATCTTTTGATTCAATAATAGTATTAATTGAAATTGAATCATTTGGTTTAATTACCATAAACCTATATGCCTTGCTATTATGTGCATATCCTATAAATATTCATTCAATTCCTCTTTCAACTAACTTTTTACGTTTAGGTGTTGGAACTTTAACAATAGCTCTACAACCCCAAACCATCAAATAATTAGGGTTTGGTTTCCTTTTCTTCCATTATTCATAGGCAGTTATTTTAGTTTCCTTATTAGGAACCCTATTCAATATATGACAAGCTGTTAGAATAACTTCTCCCTAAAAACCTTGTCCAAGTCCTGAATACGATAACATTGAATTTACCATTTCAGTCAAGACTCTATTTTTCCTTTCAGCTGGACCATTTTGTTGTGGTGTGTAAGGGTCTGAAACTTGATGGACAATTCTTGTAATGCCCCAAAAATTTATATTTCTGTTTCTGTTAAATGTGACACAATTCTGTATCTGCTTAGTGGTTTAGTGATTTGGGTGTGTGTGAGAAGTTCCAAGTTCAAGCTTTAGCCTTGGCAAATTTTGGTATTTTTCTAATGTAAGCCTTATAATTGCTTAGTGGGCTTATATTTAATTGCCTGTAATTCTATAACAGAATGGGTCTGCTGGTCTAGTGGTTAAGTTGTGTATTGGTGTGTTGGGGGTCTGGGGTTCGAATCCTTGCGCGAGCATGAGTGCTATGTTTTTGCTCTCGGATATCTGGAAGAGTTTCAGTGGGATTTAAATGCTAAGATAGTTGAGATAGTGTAAGAGTGGGAAGTTAGGGAAATCTGATCAGTTTTTTAATTATTTTCTTCAAAAAATGTTTCTCTCTCTTCCAAAAAATTTCTGACGTTTCCTCCTCCTCTCTGTTCATTAGTTTTTCATTTATTTTCTATCTTATTGACTCTCTAATTTGGTTCTTTTGCGCAAATACTAGTTGTGCTCATTTGGTAAGTCTTGTTTTGTTTAATCTTAATGCTATTCGGCTTAGTGATTGATGAAGGGTTGTTTTTGTTATTTTTGATTTAGGCGAAGGACAAGAATTGGCTGGGGTTCCTGCAGTGAATTAACCATTTGGGGTTTTCAATTCTATAATGGTAAGTTTTTACAGGCATTTGGTGATGTTGTAAGGATTGAATGTGAGATAACTTCGATTAAGCTTTGCAAGTGTTATTAATTTCGAGCTCTGAATCTTGCGCGCATGGCCTGACCTTGTAGATCACACGCCCGTGTTATGGCACATGGTCGCCCGTGTGGCGTCGACAGTGGGGTTTTTAGCTTTCATTGAAACCCTATTTTCTGTGCTTTTAGGTAGACACCTTGTATCGATTCGAAGCCACACGGGCTATACTGATTTGGGTCGTATGGGTCCACACGGGTAGTCCACGCGGGCATATAGGATTTTGGGCCAGGATCACACGGCCAACGCCAAATTAGGCCATATGGGCCACACGGGCGTGTGGGCCCGCATAGGTAAGCCACATGGGCGTGTGAGCCTATCTAACTAAAATGTGTTCTAAGGATGGACGGGCCACTCAAGTCGACTATGAACCTACTGTAGGGTCGGTAACCACTACTTAGACCCTTAAATGCGTGAACTATATGTACGATATATGTACTAAGCATGATGATTATATGAATGAATACTGAACTGTATGTATATCTGATATTCATGTATTAGCATGTCATATACTGTATGTTGCATTCCATTGGGTTGGGATGGTGATATTTGGAGGAAGTGTACTGAAAGGCTCTTAAGCCTATTATTTGGCAACTCAGCTGTAATTTACTGATTATGTGCCACATTCGGTACTACTTAGAGTGTAGGGATAGGTGGGTGTTTTAAACCCCACATAGAGTGTAGGGATGGACGGAGATGGTGTGTAGAGGCTAGTTGGGTAGGGCTCTGTTTACTGATTAATCTATATATAATACTGTTACTGTGATGGGCTTAGGCCCTAATGCTTATTTGACACTGAAACTGAAATAGGCTAAGGCCCGAACCGCTACTGAAACTGAAATGGGCTTAGGCCCAGACTGCATTTGACTATTTGTTATGATTGACAGTATGCATGTTATCCGTGGGGATTACATACTAAGTTTGAGTAAACTCATCCCTTTCTGTTATATATGTACAGGTAATCCCCAGACTTAGACGAATTAGTGCGGCGGAGGACTCTACGGTGCCCACATGTCTACTGAACAGTTTTAATTTCATTTATGGTTTTTATTTCCTATTTTTGGGGTATTCTTTATCTAATTAGGGACTTTGGACTATTTACCTTTATTTTGGATTTTAACTATTTTCATGGATTTTCAAATTGTAAAAACTCGATTTAATTAAAAACATCATTTTCATAAACGTAAACGGTTTCTTTAAATGTCACAGTTTTAAAGCTTCCGCTATAGAATATGTTTTTAAATGAAACAAATTAACGAGAAAATTATTTTTGAAATTGACGAGAGGTAAATAGAAGCTAATAAACGAAAATGGTTTTAACTTGGTAAATTCGATTACAAATGCCATTCCATATGACATCTCTAGATTCAACCATAACGTCTAGGCCGGGTTTGGGTGTTACATTTATTGGTATCAGAGTCATGTTGCAAAACTCGACTGTGTATTTTGGGTTTAAAAACTTTGTTTTTAAGAACTAATTTTCAAATGATGTGAAATAATTTGACTGAAAATGTGGTACACCGAGTCTCTAGCACCGATCCTGCAAGTATTTTGATAAACTGTTATGATAAATAGTCTATTTTGAAACACTCTAGTTAGTGTATACTAAAACTATAGTGAAACTGAAACTTATAGAGACCGTACTTGCGAAAAAAAAACTCTGAATTTATGATACTGCTTTACATAAAACATCTGTTAATAAATACTGAAACTGTAACTGATTCATAAAATTCTTAATATAGATAAATCTGATTAGACATGAGCGCACGAGGTCTCCATGGACGTGGTACTCGAGGCCGTGGTAGAGGTCGTAGAGGGGCTCGAGCTGAGTCTTCATCTCTGGGCAGTATGCTAAACATAGACACGAGTGAGACACCAGTTTCACCTGCTACTGAGGCTAGGCTTCAGAGCCGTTCTGCTGGGGATGACACACTATCACGCTCTGTTAAGGATACTGGAGAGGGTCACTAGGCCCAACACTAGATCTGGGGGCGAGGGTCGATTACTGAACAACTCCAGTCCAATGGAGCTGAGTTATTTAGGGGTGTCACAGGAGTCGCCCTTAATGTGGCTAAATACTGGTTGGAGGCCACAGAGAGGATTATGGACGATCTGGATTGTACCCCTAAGCAAAAATTGAAGGGTGCAGTCTCCTTGCTTCACAATGAGGCTCATCAGCGGTGGTTGTCTATTAAGAAGGGCACTCAGCCTGACCTCTAACTTTGGAGTTATTTAGAACTGTGTTTTAGAGTAAATATGTGGGAGCCAGTTATGTTGATGCTAGGAGACGTGAGTTTCTGAACCTCACGTAACGCGATCGATCTGTGGCTAAGTATGAGGCCGAATTCCTGAGGCTAAGCATCTATGCTCGAGGCATAGTGGCAGATGAATATGAGAAGGTGAAGATCGCTGAAGAGGTTAAGCGCGCTAAGCGCTAAAACAAAGACCGAGAGAGGGATATAAATAAGAGAGATTCAGAGCCCTCGAGTTCGGTACAGAGGCCTAAGAAAAAGTCTAGGATTGATAGGCCAGTTAGAGCTGGGCACCCTGTTGCTTCTACTGGATTGTAGCTATGTGAAGGTTGTGGTAAACACTATCAGGGTGAGTGTTGGAGAGGACTACTGCGTGTTTGAGGTGTAGGTCGTTAGAGCACTGCATTCGGGAGTGTCCGTTGATGGCCGATCAAATTGAAGCTCCGAGTTCTGGTACTACGCAGCTGTAGAGGGTAGTTCAGCAGCCACCGAGAGGTCGTGGTCAGGCTAGGGGTGGTAACGGTATGGGTCGTGGATAGATAGCACCAGACAGATGTGCTGGACAGACTGAGGCGAGATAGTCTGTTCTTGTTTATGCTGCTCATTGTCGAGAGAACCGAGATGCTCCAAACGTCATTACCGATACGTTCGTAGTTCATGATGTACCTTACTTTGCTTTGATAGACATAGGTTCCACACATTCCTATGTAGCTAGCACTGTGTCTGAAAACTTAAGGATTTTGGTTGAGAGTACTTCTAGTGAAGTGACTGTACTGAGTCTTTTGGGGCAACCGATTCAGGTTAGCAAATTGTATAGAGATGTTTCAGTAGAGGTTCGAGGTTCGGTGTTTCTAACTAATTTGATGGAGCTTCTGTTTGGAGAGTTCAACCTAATTCTGGGTATGGACTGGTTGGTCAAGCACTGTGTCAGTCTAGACTATGGACGAAGAGGGACATCTTGAGAACTGAGGATAATGAGGTAGTCATGATTGGAGAACATCGGGATTATTTGGCTAATGTGATCTCTACACTGCTGGCTGAGAAACTA
Source organism: Gossypium australe (assembly GCA_005393395.2). NCBI lineage: Eukaryota > Viridiplantae > Streptophyta > Magnoliopsida > Malvales > Malvaceae > Gossypium > Gossypium australe. The sequence goes on along the minus strand of CM016620.1, from coordinate 17,157,383 downwards.
GTTCATAAGGGACGTGAAGCATTCTTGGCCTATATTAGTGTTTTCGTTTCTAGGGACACTACTATAAAGGACATCAGAACTGTAAAGGATTTTTTGGACGTCTTTCCTGAGGAGCTACCGGGTTTACCTCCTAATCAGGAAGTGGAATTTAGGATTGAGCTTCTTTCTAGTACAGCTTCAATGTCTGTTACTCCCTATCGAATGACATCGAAGGAACTTATAGAGCTTAAGGCTCAGCTGCAAGAACTTCTGAACCATGGTTTCATCTATCCTAGTGTGTCCTTCAGAAGCAGCTGTTCTGTTTGTTAAAAAGAAGGATAGGACCATAAGGATGTGCATTGATTATCGACAACTGAACAAGTTGACCATTAAGAATAAGTATCCACTTCCAATGATCGATGACATATTTGATCAGTTCCGAGGGGCTTTAGTATTTTCTAAGATAGATCTTTATTCTAGGTACCATCAGCTCAGAGTTAAGGATGTGGATATTCATAAGACTGCTTTTAGGACTCGTTATGGACATTACGAATTCCTAGTTATGCTTTTCGGGTTGACAAATGCACCGACCGCATTTATAGACCTAATAAACTTAGTGTTTCAACCCTATCTAGATCAGTTCATCGTAGTCTTCATCGACAACATTTTGGTGTACTCTAAGACTAAAGATGAACATCATGAGCATCTTAGAGTTGTACTTCAGATTCTGCATGAGGAACAAGTCTATGCTAAATTTAGCAAGTGTCAGTTCTGGCTTGGTGAAGTCACTTTTTTGGGGTACTTAGTTTCTTTTGAGGGGATTGGAGTTGATCCTCGAAAGATTGAGGCTATACTGGATTGGAAATAGCCTAAGAATGTGTCAGAAATCTGTAGTTTTCTAGGTTTGGTGAGTTACTATCAACGGTTCGTGAAAGGTTTCTCACTAATTGTAGCACCTTCCATTTGTCTATACTGATGTACAACAGGAGAGCTTCGAGAAGCTCAAGACTATTCTAACCGAGGCTCCTGTTCTGATACAGCCTGAACCTGGAAAGGAGTTTGTAGTTTATAGGGACGCATCACATGTGGGTTTGGGTTGTGTTCTGATGTAGGATGGTAAGGTTGTGGCATATGCGTCTCGTCAAATCAAGACACATAAGGCAAACTATCCGATGCACGATTCGAAATTGGCCGCAGTAGTTTTTGCCTTGAAAATTTGGAGGCAGTATCTGTACAGTGAGAAGTGCATTATCTACACTGATCATAAAAGCCTTAAGTACCTCTTGACTCAGAAGGAGTTGAATCTTAGGCAGCGTAGATGGATTGAGCTGCTTAAGGACTATGACTGTACTATTGAGTACCATCCTGGCAAGGCCAATGAGGTGGCTGATGCGTTTAGCCGTAAGGCGATGACTGATCTGATGGCGATTTTTACTCGCCTTAGTTTGTTTGATAATGGGAGTTTGTTGGCCGAGTTTCAAGTTAAGCCTACTTGGATTGAGTAGATTTGGGATAAGTAGTTAGGGGATGAGTCTCTAAGCTTAAGGTTTTGACAGATTGAGAGTGGTACAACTACCGACTTTGGGTTAAACAGCGATGGTGTGTTGTGTTTTCGAGGATGGATCTATGTACCGAACGATGTGGATCTGAGACAGTTGATTTTGAGGGAGGTGTATAGTAGCCCTTATGTAATGCATCTCGATGGGAATAAGATGTATCGAGATCTTCGAGAACTGTACTGGTGATTGGGATTGAAATGGGAGGTTACTGATTTTGTGACACGATGTCTGACATGCCAGTAGGTTAAGGCTGAGCATCAGTTACTGTAACAGTCCGATTTAGACCCTACTCAGAATAGTGGTTTTGGGACCACAAATTCGAGTTAGAAAAATATGTAAATATTATTATCTGTGTTTATACAATGTGAATTGATATCTATGAAATTTTTGTGATTTAATTTTATCGTTTGTGTGTCCAATTTAATAAAAGGACTTAATCGCATAAATGGTAAAAGTTGCTAACTATTTAATAAAGTGCTAAATTGCGTTGTTCTTTTAATGGTAGTTCTAAGAACTACATACATTCAACTGACAACATCCATACACCCACATTCAATACATAGGGGTATTTTCGTTATTCCACTACCCAGGGGTATTTTCGTAATTTTATCCTACAGAGGTATTTTCGTAATTTTCAAAATAGGGTTCCTTGGTGGTTTTGTGAAATAAGGGTGTTTTGGTAATTTTGCAATCTGGGGGTATTTCGGTAATTTTGAAGCTCGTGGGTATTCCGGCAATTTTGAAATTTGGGGTATTTTGGTAATTTTGAAATCTAGGGTATTTCGATAATTTTTAAATCCGAGAGTATTTCGGTAATTTTACAAATCAAGGGTATTTTGGTCATTTCACAAATCAGGGGAAATTTAGTAATTTTACAAATCAAGGATAATTTGGTCATTTTGCAAATCAAAGTAATTTGGTAATCTTATAAATCAGGGGTATTTTGGTCATTTTGTAAAAATAATGTGGCTGGTCCCTTTCGGGTTTTAATTATAGATTTTGGCCCGTCAACAAATCCTCGTGGCTAGGGTGAACAGTCACTACGCACCAGGTAAGATTCCAGCGAAGAGGAGGTGAGTCACTAGGACTGCTTAAGTACCAGGCTCTTCCGGATCCAATCCTAGACATGTGCATGCCTGTTGCCACACCCTAGTCTTGCGACTCGTTTATGGGTTTGTTTAGTGAAATTAAGTCTTATGAGATTTAAGGAGTTGTTTTAGCTAAGCCTAGAGTCCATCAAGTTCTAATCTAACTAATCTACGTCCCATAAAGCCCATCAAGCCCACATATTTATATCACACAATGGTTCAGAATACTTACCTGGCGGACTTGGGCCGGAGACGCAGGTTTCATGCCGAGCTGACAAACCTGTGTTATTTATGAATATGCATGTTTCAAAAACCCAACTTTAGAAAACGTTTTGAGCCCAAAAACCCCCAGAGCCGACTTTTAAACTGGGCTCTGATACCAATTTGTAACACCCCAAACCTGGCCCAAACATTACAACCGGATCTGGTATGTCACTAAGAAAATTTTTGTCAAACATGTCGTATTTTCAGAAAATATTTTTCTGAAGTTTATCCTTTTATTCGGGAAAAATAAATAGTTGGAAAAATAAATAGTTGATAGTTTAAATAAAATATGCCTTAGTTCAATTAAAATAAAAATTTAAATAACTAAAAGTAATAAAAGCCCATAATAAAACAAAATATACACTAGTGGCCCATGGCCTTATTACAACGAGATTTAAAACCCATAAAAAATATAAAATAATAAACTAGAGTCTTTTTGCTGAATCCAAATTTTCTTTTGCATGGCCACCTTGCGCTCCTCTCCAGCCCAGTCCGATGCACTAAGTGCTACCTGAAATATTAATTAATTGGTTGAGTCGCGAGACTCAGTGTGCAACCCTCATGCACCACTAGATTTTGGGCCTTAGGCCCATAAAACAGATTAATAATTTCATTCATTTAAATAACAAATAATATGCAAGGCCCAACCCGTTTGCCTAGGTTTCCATCCGCTACACGCCCCCGTACCAACCGTTCACACCATTGGGGATTTCTACAATCAACCCACACCGCTACACGCCAAGATGGCAGTCATGCTGCTCATCACATATCATGGCCGAAGCCCTTATAACATATAATGGCCGAAGCCCGTATAACATTTAATGACATTAGCCACTACATCAGATCACGGTAAAAACCGCTACACATATAACGTATAACTTCCTCCTTTCATCAACCCAACCCATGCAATCACATTCAAGCATTTTACTTATAACATTTAAACAGATTATTTACTAACCTGGTGATCCGCTTTTACCCTCCTTGGGCTTTCATCAATAAACCGAGATGTTGGCAATTATCAAAACATATAATTCTTATGATCATGCATTTTATGATTAGATCTAGATGGTGGGGAAGTATTACACACCTGATTAATGTAGATACCCTTGCCAAACCGATCTACGCTTTGCTTCAAAAAGCTGGAAAAATGTGAAAATAAGCCTCTCCTATATTCGGCCATAGTTTGTATTCTAACCGATTTTATATATATGAATAGACAAATCCTCTTACCTTGAAATCTCGAATGTAACACGATTCTATAACTTAGAGATCTATGAGTTTCGGCTTCTAGGAAAAATCTCGGAAAGATGATCTATCGCGCTTTCAGCTTTTGAAAGAACTAAAAATTGAAAAGATGGCTAAGGGAGATTCGGCCAATGAATATTAAGGAGAAGAATAGGTGTAGTTTCGACTTTTGAATCAAAGTGAAGATGAGGGAATAGGCTTAGAGATTTCGGCTTTTGCAGAGAATGAAGAAGAAGATGGAACTTTAGGAGTTTTCGGCTTTTACTCAGAGAAGAAGAGAAAAGAATGAGAGAAAAACCCCAAATGCCGAAATTGAAGAGATATTCCCCCTATTTATAGAAATTTCGGCACTTACCTAACCTTGCAGATAAATTCTATCTTTTCTCCTTTACCTTAATCTACTAGCTTATCTAAAAGAGACTAATTATCTCTAACTCCTCCCTCCTTTATCAGCATATTATCCACATATTTAAACATTAAAATCCCTAAATTTTAGCCTTTATCTGCTTATTATCCTCATAAAATAAATTCCTAAATAATAGCCTTTATCTGCTTATTATCCACATATTTTAAACATTAAAACCCCTAAATTTTAGCCTTGTTGCCATCCACTCCACCTAATCTTAATGCCCAAAATTTAGCTAACTCAAATTAAAAGAATTGGGCTCCATGAAACTTAAATTTGGGCCCCTTACTCCCTTGTGTGGCGTCACCTCCTAAGATTGGGCCACAAGCCCACTTTGGTATTTTAAACATAGATACTACCTTTTAAACCCTATAATGCCCAAATAGATAATTTTAATCAAGGCCTCTACCTAAGCTTGAGCCCAATTTGGACCCCTAACACTTAAATTAACACATTAAACATATCCTACCTATTAAACGCATAGGCCCAAAAATTCAGGATGTTACACCATAGATCGAGTTAATACGATTCTAGGGGTTTTAATTAGAAAGAGATTTCAATTAATCAACCTAGGGTTAGATGTTATTCGCCTCGAGAGAGGGTTTAATATAAATTAGGGAATCTTATAGATTAAGTCAAGTGAATAAATCGTCTGGTTCAGTGTTAGATAACAAGTGAAGTCTAGGTGGATTCTTCCTAAGGGTATCGTCTTAATCAACTGAGTTTTTCCAACAGTATTTCCCCAATTCATTCTTTTTGTCTTTGCGTCTTTAGCTTAGTAGTTAATTAGATATAGATTAAACAACAACTTCACCTATTTTAGGCTAAATAATAAAAAGAAAGTTAGTATTAGTACTTTTAGTTCCATTGGGTTCGACAATCCGGTCTTGCTTAAGCTATACTACTGTTCGATAGGTACACTTGCCTCAATCGTTGTCAGAGTTAGTTTCCAGGGTCGATCGTTCTCTTTATAAATTTTAAAACTTGACAAAACAATGATCACATATCCTCAAGGTGCATCTTGATCTAATTGTATCCTGAAAAGCCATCCATGAAGGAAAATAATGAAAATCCTGTCGTATTATCCACCAACGTATCAATATGCGGCAAAGGGAAATTATCCTTTGGGCTAGCCTTATTTAGATCCCTGTAATCTACACATATCCGGAACTAATCTGGCTATTTCACAACCTCTGCCCCCGCCTAATCCCCCTCAAACATCAGTTGTGCCTCCGGTTATGAATCTAAATCTGTTGAATAAACCTCCGATCGACAAAATCAGTAAGTATGGGGCTAAAGAGTTCATGGTCACTAGTGATGATGATGCCGAGAAAGCTGAGTTTTGGCTCGAGAATACAATTTGAGTATTTGATGAAATGTCAGTGACTCCTGAAGAATGCATAAAATGTGTTGTTTCTTTGCTATAAGACGTAGCTTATCAATGGTGGAAGACCTTAATTTTTGTTTTTCCAAAAGAATGGGTTACATGGGATTTCTTTCAGTCCGAGTTCCAAAAGAAATATATCAGTTAGAGATTTATAGATCAAAAACAGAAATAGTTTCTGGAATTGAAACAGGGTCGCATGTTTGTCATCAAATATGAAAGAGAGTTCGTGAGATTAGATCGATATGCTTGGAAGTGTGTATCGATCGAGACAATAATGTGTAAACAATTTGAAGACGGCCTAAATGAAGATATTTGGTTACTGGTTGGAATTGTGGAAATAATAGAGTTCGTTGTGCTTGTTGGCCGAGCCTGCAAAGCTGAAGCACTCAGGAAAGATAAAAGAAAAGCTGAGTTTGAAGCAAGAGATGTGAGAAAGAGATTTTTGAGTAAAACATTTCAGTCTGCTTCAAAGAAATTCAGAGATGAGCATAGCCATTCAAAGGCTAATGTGGGATATTCAAATAGAGATCGTGCTAGATCACAGACGAATTTCAAAGCTCCAGCTACATCGATGGCTAGTGTGGGAAATGTCCGATCCGAACGACCTGAATATAGGCATTGTGCTAAAAGGCATCCGAAAAGTTGTAGGTTGAATGATCGAGCTTGTTTTAGATATGGATCGTTAGACCATTTGATCCGAGATTATCCATAGTCTATTGAGCAAAAGATTATTCAGAATCCAAAAGCTGATAATGTTTCAGCTATAGGTAGACCTTCTCGAAATTCAAGGAATGTCAGTGGTAGCCAGAGAGCTACGAAAGAAACTGTTGCGAGATCTGAAGCTAGAGCATCTGCCAGAGCATATGCTATCCGAGCTCGTGAGGAAGCTTTATCTCTAAATGTTATTTCGGTACATTTGTGATTGCATTGATAGACCCAGGATCTACTCATTCGTATATATGCATGAACTTAGTATCCAGTAAGACTTTGCCTATAGAGTCTACTGAATTTGTCATTAGAGTATCGAACCCTATAGGTAAAAGTGTTCTGGTTTATAAAGTATGCAAGAACTGTCTATTAATGTTTCGAGATATTTTTTTCGACTGATCTGATGCTATTACCTTTTGATGAGTTCGATATAATTGTGGGTATGGACTGGTTAACATTGCATGATGCTGTTGTGAATTGCAAAAGAAAGACCATTGATCTGAGATGTCAAAATGATGAAATAGTTCAGACTGAATCTAATGATTTGAATGGATTACCGGCTGTGATATCAGTGATGAAAACTCAGAATTGTTTAAAAAAGGGTTATGAAGCTTATTTTGCCTATGTGAATAACTCAAAAGTGACAGAAAAGAAAGTTGAATCAGTGCCTGTTGTCTGTGAATTCCCTGATGTATTTCCTGAAGAACTACCAGGATTGCCTCCGATATGGGAAGTTAAATTTGGTATTGATCTATTGCCTAGTACGACTCCTATTTCGATAGCGCCCTATAGAATGGCACCAACAGAGCTAAAAGAGTTAAAGTCACAGTTGCAAGAGTTGACTGACAAAAGGTTTGCAAGACCGAGTTTCTCACCTTAGGGTGCTCTTGTTCTATTTGTGAAAAAGAAAGATGGCACAATGAGAATGTACATTGATTATCGTCAGTTGAACAAAATGACTATAAAGAATAAATATCTTCTACCCTGAATCGATGATTTGTTTTATCAGCTTAAAGGAGCCACTATGTTTTCAAAGATAGATATGAGATCGGGATATTATCAGTTGCGAGTAAAAGATTCAGATATTCTGAAAACTGCTTTCAGAACGAGGTATGAGCATTATGAGTTTTTAGTTATGCCTTTCGAACTAACAAATGCTCCTGCTATTTTTATGGATCTGATGAACAAAATTTTTAGGTAATTTTTAGATTGATTTTTTGTTGTATTCATTGACGACATTTTGATTTATTCACGTAATGAAACTAAACATGCTGAACATCTGAGAATCGTGTTGCCAACTCTGCGAGAAAAGCAATTGTATGTGAAATTCAGTAAATGTGAATTCTAGTTGCATGAAGTTGGTTTCTAGGGCACATTGTGTCAGCATCTAGTATACGAGTTGACCCAAACAAGATTTCTACTATTCTAGAATGGAAGCCTCCGAAGAATGTGTCTGAAGTTTGCAGTTTTTTGGGACTTGCTGGTTATTATCGAAGGTTTGTAAAATGATTTTCAATGATAGCTACTCCGTTAACTAGATTGCTTCAGAAAGATATGAGATTTGAATGGTCAGATAAATGTCAGAAAACTTTTGATCAGTTGAAAGCCCTTTTGACTGAAGCTCTAGTTTTGGTATAGCCAGAATCGGGCAAAGAATTTGTGATTTATAGTAATGATTCATTGAATGGTCTGGGATGTATTTTGATGCAGGAAGGTAAATTGTAGCTTATGCCTTGAGGCAACTAATGCCACATGAAAAGAATTATCTGACACATGACCTTAAGCTAGCTGCGATTGTGTTCGCATTAAAGATTTGGCGCCATTATCTTTTTGGTGAGAAATGCCACATGTTTTCAGATCATAAAAGTTTGAAGTACCTGATGACTCAGAAAGACTTGAATCTGCAACAGAGAAGATGGTTAGAGCTGTTGAAAGACTATGAGCTTGTGATAGATTATCATCTGGGTAAGGCAATTGTTGATGCATTGAGTCGTAAATCACTATTTGCATTATGTGCAATGAATGTTCATTTAGATTTGTCTGATGATGGTACAGTTTTAGTGGAATTAAAAGTGAAACCATTGTTTTTACAACAAATATGTAATGCTCAGAAAGTTGATAATGAAATGCTAATGAAAAGAGCTCAGTGTGATTCGAGTTCCGATTCTGAATTTTAATTGATGATGATAACTATTTGAGATTTAGAGATTGAATTTGTGTTCCGAGAAATTCAGAGTTATTGCAGTTAATTTTGAATGAAGCTCATAATAGTCGCCTATTTGTTCATCCGGGAAGTACAAATATGTATCATGATTTGAAGCAACATTATTGGTGGTCTGGTATGAAAAGAGATATCTCTGATTCTATGTCGAAATGTTTAGTCTGTCTGCAAAGCTGAACATCAGGTTCCATCTAGTTTGCTACAACCGATTTTGAATTCCGAGTGGAAATGGGATAGAGTGACGATAGACTTTGTTTCTGAATTTCTATTGACTCCGAGAAAGAAAGATGCAATTTGGGTCATAGTTGATTGATTGACGAAATCTGCCCATTTTATTCCTGTACAATCTGATTACTCACTTAATAAGTTAGCTGAACTTTACATTTTTGATATTGAGAGATTGCATGGAGTGCCATTATCTATTGTGTCTGACAGAGATCCGAGGTTTACATTATGATTCTAGAAGAAATTACGAGAAGTTTTAGGTACGAAATTGCATTTCAGTACGGCATCCGTAAATGGATGGTCAGTCTGAACGAATTATTTAGATTCTCGAGGATATGTTGAGAAGTTGCATTCTTAAGTTTGATGGTACGTGGGAACAATACTTACCACTGATTGAACTTGCATACAATAATAGTTTTCAGTCGAGCATTAAAATGGCACCTTATGAAGCTCTATACAGACGCAAATGCCAGACATCTCTGTATTGGACCGAGCTCAGTGAAAATAAGATACACGGGGTCGATTTGATAAAAAACACTGAACAGAAAGTGAAAGTAATCCGTGACAGTCTGAAAATAGCGTCTGATCATCAGAAATCTTAAGCAGATTTGAAACGAAAAGATATTGAGTTTGAGATCGGTGACAAAGTGTTCTTAAAAGTGTCTCTGTGGAAGAAAGTACTTTAATTCGGACGTAAAGGCAAATTGAGTACGAGGTTTATTAGACCGTATGAAATTATCGAGCGTGTTGGACCTGTTGCGTATAGATTGTGGTTGCCACCTGAGCTAGAAAAGATTCATAATGTATTTCACGTATCGATGCTTAGACGATACCGATCTGATCCATCACATGTGATTCCTTCATCTGAGATTGAAATCTAATTCGATATGACTTATGAGGAAGAACCATCGTATCTTGGCTCGTGAAGCGAAAGAATTGCAAAATAAGAAAAATTTTGTTAGTAAAAGTATTGTGGCATCAACACGGAGTAGAAGAGGCTACGTGGGAGCCCGAAGATACTATGAGACAACAATATCTGAATCTGTTTAACAGTAAGATTTTCGAGGACAAAAATCCCTAAAGGGGAGAATTGGAACAGTTCAGTTTAGACCCTAGTCAAAATAATAGTTTTGGGACCACAAATTTGAGTTCAAAAAATATTTTAATATTATTTTCTGAGTCTATAGCATGTGAATTGGTAAGTTTGAAATTTATGTGAATTAATTTCGTTGTTTGTGTGCTCGTATAAAAGATAAAAGTGACATTCTATATGTTAATGTGCTTAATTGAGCTGGCTATTAAATGTGAAGGACTTAAAGTGAAATTTGACCATTGTACACAGGGATGGACGGTCAAAGGCTTATATTATATGTTGTTATGATTTAATTATAAAGGATAATAATTTTGTAATTTGTATATTAATTTGTATTATAATAAAACAAATGAAAGATGATAGTGGACTGTTCATCCATTCACCACCGAAAATAAGAAAAGAAAAAGGAGTTTAAGCTTCCATGACATTTGGCCTTGGTTGAGCAAAATTAATGTATGGATTTTGATCGGTTTTTGATAATTTCTACGTTTTTGCAATCATTGCTTCGAGTACTTTGAAACCCATGTTTTAATTTTGTGAATTGATGAAGATTTTGAAATATTCCATTGATGAATTCATGAGTTTTGTGATGTTTGATGATGAAATATGTAACATCCTGAATTTTTGGGCCTATGCGTTTAATGGGTGAACATGTATAATGTGTTAATTTTAACTGTTAGGGGTCCAAATTGGGCTCAGGACGTGTTAATCTCTTCTTTTGATTTCTTCAAAAGCCGAAACCTCTTATTTCACTTTCTTCTTCATTCTTTTCCTCTTGTGCCAATTCCTCCATAAAAGCCGAAAACTTCATTGTTCTTTTCTCTTCTTTCTTCTAAAAGCCAAAACCTCATAATCCTTTCTCTATATTTCTTTTGATCCTTGCTAAGGCCGGACCTGCCCCTAGTCTGTCGAAATTCTCTTTTCTTCTTCTTGCCGATTTCTTCAACCAAAAAACCGAAACTACTTAAATTTATTCTTCTCTTCTTGATCTTCTCAAAAAGCCGGAATCTCTAAAAGGGTAGTAGAATTCTTTGTGTTAAGGTGAGTGCCGATTTTCCTATCTCTTCAATATCTCTTTCAGTTTTTAAGAGACAAGGTCGAATGGCCACTTGGTTGTTAAGGCTGTCGTTTGAGGCTAATATTTCCTCTCTTTTGCGTTTGGGCGGCATTCCGGGATTTGAAGGTAACCTGTTCATTTAGATTTAAAAGCCGGGAATCGCTAGTCTTTAATTGAGGGATTTCAAGGTAAGGGATTTCTTTAGATTCTTGTTAGATTCGTTATCATACCTGTAATCTTAACCATAGGTTATGGGTTAACAACCCTATCTCGTTATAGTAGTTCTAACAAGGACTTTTGATGGAATCGAATATGGATCAGGCAAAGGAGAGGATTGGGTCCGTAAACCCAATCCCTAAGTTTAAGAAGTGAGCAGTGTCAACAGTACGGGATTGGCCACCGGGTTGTGGACCGGCTTCTGTACAACACCTTAGGCAGATAGCGGTGGTGTTGGCTACGGATAGCGTAGACTTAGAGGGTCTCGTTCTAAAGGTAATCAGGTGTGTAGATCTCTAACACACTATTAAATCTATATGTGTATATATGTGTTGTGGGCTAAGAGCCAGAAAATAGGCTGTGTGAACAGTCGTATTAACCAAAAAGGGTATGCAAATGATGTCAAGTATGTAATCATAGAAATCTCTCTATGTGTATCGATGTATGCGATAAACTGAAATCTCTTAGGTAATACTTTGTTTGATTTTGCATGTATGTATGCATGGGATGGGATTGATATGATGAAGGGGAAGAAGGTCGCATAGCAATCGGTGGCTTTGCCACATAGGTCACATAGTGATCGGTCTTTATGACAGGCAGCTCAGGTGTCAAAATGCTACGATGTATTATTAAGGTCGTATGGTGATCAGTGGCTTTGCCACATAGGTCACACAGTGATCGGTCTTTAAGACAAGCAGCACAGCTGTCGATATTGTGTGTAGCGGTTGGCGGGTTGATTGTAGAAATCCTCAAGGTGTGATGGTTGGTACGGGTTGGTGTGTAGAGGATGGATTTCTAGGCTGGGATGGGCCATGATGCATATATAGTTACCCTTGTATACGGGCCAAGGGCACAATGTGTTTGTGGGCCAAGCCTTTGATGTGTTTTCGGTATTTACACACTGAGTCTTGGTGACTCACCCTATTATTTTTCCCTAACTTTGCAAATGAGCAATAGATCGTGGACATGGGAGCCGAGGCGGACTCGAGGGGCCATCAAGTTTTTATCTTTATAGATTATTTCGGCTTTTCTTTAAGTTTTTAATTTTGGGAATATTTATGTAATAAGGCCCCATAGTTTATATTTCACTACATAGTTTTTAATATTTGCAACTTATGAAATTTTGTCAAAGGTTTAATTATTCAAAATAATAATAATACAAGGTTTTTTTTTAAAATGTCACTTATTTATTAATTATTGCCTAATAAATCTACGATTTCCAAAACCAACAAAACAAAAGTTTTCAATGTACAACCCGTAGCGTACCAGATCTGGTCGATACGTATGGGCCGGGTTTGGGGTGCTACAAAATATGAAATATATGTGTTTGATTAATATATTTTATCTTTGGATTTTTAGTGAATTTGAGTAAATTGGACTAAATTGAGAAAATAATATTTTAAAGGACTAAATTGTGAAATAAATAAAAAATATGGGTTGCTAGGGACCTATAGAGAATTCGGCTAAGCATAAGTGTATTGAGATTTTTTGTATTTTGTGATTTTGTGAAAGAGGGACTAAAATGTCAAAATATGAAAATGTGGGGGCTAATTTGTAAATTGCCCTAAATATGTGTTTTTGGATTGAATTGAATGATTTGGTGAATAAATGGATTAAATTTGAATATGTACAGATCAAGATCTGAAGAAAGTGAATTTAGATCGCGAAAAGTTGAAAGTGATTGAGTAACCGAGTTCGTTTCCGTTTATCCGAATCCAAGGTAAGTCTATATACAAATAAATGTATTACAATGATATATGTATGTTCATATGAAAATTCATAATGATGAATGTCTAAGAGATGATTAGTGCATGAAATCCTAGATAATACTGACATGGTGTCAACATCCGAAAAAGTCCCGTACAAACCTAGGAATAGGTAGGATTGCGTATGTCATGACATAGGTGTCCGATTGAGACATCGTGTAAGACCACATCTCGGACGTTGGCATCGATATGAGACATCGTGTAAGACCATCTGGGATGTTGGCATCGTACGACCATTCTTAGTATTTCGAGCTTCCTATTTGATTCCGAACGGTTCAACGGGCAAGTCTGAGAAATGAATGACTATGTGAGTTTTATATTCGTTTCAGGTACGTTTGATGAGTATGCTTTGTATTAGCATGAAAGGTGAGTATATGTACCTAGATGCAATGAATAAAATGTGATATATGCATGGATGTGCAATAAGCTAAAGTGATATTAGAGATATGATATGTAGGTGAGAAATGGCTAAGCCAATGAGCTAAAGAAAATGATATGATTTTGCAAATGAGAAATATTAATGACATTGTATCAATGTGATTATGTGCCTTTTATGTTAAGTTTATTTGTATTTGGCATACTAAGCTTTTGAAAGCTTACTTTATGTGTGTATACTCTGTTTTACAGATTGTTAAAGCTATGAAAGGCTCGAGAATTGTCGGGGATCGTCATCACACTACTCAAACTTATTTTGGTACCTTTTGAAAATGTATATACTAAAGTATGGCATGTATAGTCTAGTTATTTTGGAATATGTTTGAGATATGTACATAGCCATGTGATATGGCTAGTTAAATGGTTGTGCTATGAATGACTAGTCATGTAGTCATGTCTTATGATGCTTAGTTTTGGTATAGCTTGATAGCAAATGATATGGTTATATGATTGGTAAGCTTATTAATGCATAGTTAGCATATTATTGATGGTAAGTTTGTGATGGGTTATACTTTGAAATATATGTGATTGGATTGAATCAAATGTCTTATAAGTTGGTGTGATTGTTAAGCTCATAAGTGGTTAGAAATGATGTACATTTTGGTATGTTTTAGTTGCCTTTGATGCTTGGATTGATGCTTGTATGAGCTTGTAGGGATAACCCAAGGTGGGGTGGCTTTTTGGCCTTGTAAATGGCCTATTTTATGCCCACTCGGGCATGTGTTTCTGCCGTGTTGCTTGAAGGCCATTTTGAAGTGAGTCTGGACAAGGCATACGATTGCACACACGAGCGTGTGCTAGGTCGTGTGGCTAAGTCAGTATACCCCCTTCGATTGACACTGTCGAGCACACAAGTGAGTAAGGCTAATTCGAATAGGTACACGGGCTAGACACACGAGCTTGTGACTGGCCGTGTGAGCAAGTCAGTAGCCTACCTAATTTTCATGGCCTGGCACATGGGCGTGTCATGTGGCCATGTGTGACAAGTCAATATGTATGCCCTGTTTTGATAAGGCTTAGACACAGGGGCGTGTCTGAGGCCGTGGGAGGCACACGGCCTGCCCACGCGGGCGTGTGACCTCTATATCTTAGAAAAATTTTTAAATTTCTAAAAATTTCTATATGTGTTCGGTTTTGTCTCGACCTCTCTCTAAAGCATGATTAAGGTCTCGTAAACCTATTTAAGGGACGCTTTGATGTGATTGGCCAAATTATGTTATGAAATGTCCGTAAAAGTTTTTGATTGTCTGGTAATGCCTCTTAACCCTAAACTGGCTATAGTTACGGGTTAGGGGTGTTACAAAAACTCTATTTTGGTGCGTAGCAGAGTTGGCTAGGATATTTTCTGATAAATCTACATGTTGATCTGTTTGAAAAATACTGCATCTGCATAGCACACATCCTCAGTGTAACTCTATTCTGTTCTGTTATGTTCTGCTCTGTCCTGTTTTAGTTGGGTTGTGTTGTTTTGTTCTGTTCCATTAGTATGATGGAAACCTCTGGGATACTCTGGCCTGTTCTGTTCTATTCTGGTCTTACACTTGTTATTAGGTTTTTTGGGGTTACTCTAAATTATATACTATGATTTGTTAACAATATGATTTGTTATCAATAAAGATGTTGGTTATACAATTGGCTTTCTAGCTCACATTTTGGTTTTATCTTTGTGTGTTTAGGTAAGTCTCTGAGTTAAGATCAACGGCATGTGGGAGCTCAGATTATTTTGCAATAATGTAAAAGTGCTTTTGATCTTTTGTGATGTGGTATGTTTCTGAGCTAATCTTGGTTTTTTGCTAAATTCATCAGTAGTTGATAATTTTTAACGTGAAACTATAAAACCTCTTGTAAACTAAAAAGTATATAGGATTTTTCCTATGCAATTTATCACCTTTTTACTTAAATTCGTTGTTAAAACTAAGTAACTGTTTAATAAATTAATGAAATATGTGAAAATATGAAATTAGGACATCGAAATTATTAAAATGTGATTTTATGCTTTATTATATAGTTTTCATGCATAAAATGACTTATTTTATATTTATTTGAACATATTATATTTTAAGGCATAAAATGGGCCATGCATGATTAAATTAAATAATAAAATATAAAATTATATTTAATAATTCATTTTAAAATATTTCATTAATAATTTGGGTTTTAATTAATTATTTAAATTGGATAAATTTTGTTCTTTGGTTCTTTGATTTATTGATTTATTTTGGACAGTTCTGATAGCTTTGTTGGATTACAAAAACCGTCCTAATTGAAGACCAAGTCAACCCAATTTCGGCTACACATGGCTGTCCGCATAGACCATTTTTTGTTTTAATTACACAAGGTCATTGCAATGTTGAAGAAATTAGAGATTTGCCCGAAGATTTACATTTGACCGAGTCCCAGTCTTGAATTGTTATGGCATTTAAATTACTTAAAAATCAAGCAAAATTCAACTCAAAATCCACTAATCATGGCCGACCACTCATTGAAGAACCTCTCTATTTTTAGCAAACTACTCTCTTCTCTTCACCTATTGATAAACCGTAAAAGTAACATATTTGAATCCCATATTTAACATGCTTTTGGATGATTTATTCCTTAATTTATATAAAAAGGTGCTTGTAATCCTTTATTTTCATGTTTTATACCTAGGAAAGCACCCGAGGATGAAAAGAACACAAAACAGACCTAAAACGGAGTAAATGGGCCTTCGCAAGAAATCGACACGACCTGGCCCAAAGTCCACACGGCCGTGCCTCACCGATTACCTAGAGCACTACCTCAACTTCGTCACACACGACCGTGCCTCAAATTAGAAGTCCGAAGACGGTCTGGTCTCGATACACACGAGCGTGTGCCATGGCCGTGCCTCTGTCGCTGGAAAGAGGAATTTCAGTCGGAAAATGATACTTAGGGAGAAAGAATCGCATTCCAAGAGCCTATACATATCCCCCAAGTACCACCTTTGAAAGGCATCGAAAGCTAGGCCAAAGAGCCAAGTCGAGAAGGTCAAAGTTAGGGAATAACACGAGGATAGCCAGTTGATCCATCCCAAGAAGCCGGAGTTATACTCAAGACGGCAAAATTCTCCTTCAATTCCTTCAGGGGGTTTTAGGGTTTTCTTATGTTTTATTTTATCTTTTCTCTTGCGATGTTCTTATTATTCATTATGAACTAAACCCCTCAGATACCTGAAGAGTATGAAACCTAGATGGATTTTGTTATTTGATTTCTGAGTTATATGATAATTACTTAGTTTGTTCTTAATTATGTTGCTTAATCCAAATCTAATGTGCTTAGGTGGAGGAGGAATAGACCCTGCCTAAGAGTAGATCTAACATAATTAAGCGGAGTTGATCGCACGCCTAGAGATAGGGTGACGAGATTGTGCCAAATTAGGGTGAAACCTAATATGGGTGTCCATTGATCGATTTACTGCTATCCTAGGGGGTTATTATAAGCGAACGAGAGTTCCACAAATTAACCTAGGGTTAGACGTTATTCGCCTTGAGAGAGGGTTTAATATAGGTTAGGGAGTCTCACGGATCAAGCTAAGTAAAGAAATCATATAATTCAGGGTTAGATAATAAGTGAAGTCTAGCTGGATTCTTCCTGAGGGTATCGTCGCAATCAACTGAGTTTTTCTTCAAGTTATTTTCCAATTATTTCTTTTTGTCTTGTGTATTTAGCTTAGTCGTCGTCAATTTAGTTTAAAGCAACTTCACTCTATTTTTAAGGCTAAATAATAAAAAGAAAGTTATTATTAATACTTTTAGTTCCTTTGGGTTCGATAATCCGGTCTTGCCTAAGCTATACTACTATTCGATAGGTACACTTGCCTTTAATCGTTGTCAGAGTTAGTCTCCAAGTTCGATCATTCTTTTATAAATTTTAAATTTCTGATTTGTAGCAGTCAAGTTTTTGGCGCCGTTGCCGGGGACTAAAATATTAAGAAACTCTATATTTATTACTTTAGCCCTAATTTTTATTTTTCGTAATTTATTTTTGTTTTCGTTTTTATTTTTACTTTTTGCTAAAATTTTCTTTCTTTCTTTTTCCCAGCAGGTACCTCTAGTTTATGACTAGAAAGAACCCGAGAGGACCTTTGGAATACGATAGTTATATCGAAGCGACCGCTCGTAGGAATCATCGGGAAACCAGGCGAGCCTTAAATTATATAGGAAGAGAGGAAGAAGACAGATCCAATCCTACTGAAAGAATGGACGAAAACAACCCACAACCACGCAATGTGGGGGAAAATAATGCTCCACGTACAATGTTTGATTATACAAAACCGCATTTAACAGGAGCGGAATTGAGTATTGTTAGGCCTGTTATATCTGCTAACAATTTTGAATTAAATCCTAACAAAATACAAATGATTCAACAGTTTGTTCAATTTGATGGTTTGCAGGACGAAGATCCAAACACGCATATAGCTAAACTTTTAGAGTTCTGTGATACCTTCAAAATAAATGGCGTTTCTGGTGATGCCATACGTCTTCGGTTATTTCCCTTTTCATTAAGAAGTAAAGTCAAACAGTGGTTAAACTCATTACAATGAGGGTCAATCACTACATGGGATCAGATGACCGAAAAGTTTTTAATGAAATATTTTCCACCGACTAAAATGGCCAAATTACGGAATGATATCTTTTCTTTTGTGCGTTAGATTTAGAAACATTATACGACGCATGGGATAGATTCAAGGATCTCTTGAGGAGGTGCCCACACCATGGATTACCCTTGTGGCTACAAATCCAAACTTTTTATAACGGTGTAAACCCCTCAACCAGGCAACTAATAGATTCAGCCTCCGGTGGAACCCTGAACAACAAAACTCTAGAAGCAGCCTACGAGTTCATTGAGGAGATGTCACTGAATAATTACCAATGGCAGGCTTCAAGAACCAAATCGACAAAATCAGCAGGAGTTTTCAACGTAGACGCCATAACCATGCTACTAATGCAAATAGAGATGATGAATGAAAAGCTTGATAGTTTATGTTCTTCGCAGGCACATCTAGTCATGCAGTGCGACACAAGTGGAACCGTGGCGAATTCTGAGTACCCACCATACCAACCGGAAGCAGAGAGCGAACAAATGAACTATATAGGTAATAATTTCTGATCTAATAATAATCCTTATAGTAACACTTACAATCCAGGTTGGAGGAACCACCCAAATGTTTCGTGGGGAGGTCAAGGCAATCAAGGAAATCAAAGGCAACAACCTCCTCAAAACTTCCAAAATCAACCCTATCCACAAGAGAAGAAACCAACCCTCAAGGAGATGATGGCAAAGTTCTCAATAGATACAGAGAAACGTATCCAAGAAAATGAAAGAACAATCAAGAGCAATGAGAGCTGAATCAGGGAAATCACCAAGTCAGTCAAGGAAGTCACTAATGCAGTCGAACAGCTCACAAAGCTGATGTCAGAATGACTGCAAGGACGTCTGCCAAGTAACACCGAGATTAACCCTAAGGAGCAAATTCAAGCCATTACAGCTCAGGACAATAAGGGGTTGGATGAACCCAATCCAATTCCAGAAAACAAGGTAGACGAAGGTCAAACAGAGGTAACACAAGAAAAGCCAAAACCGATAATTAAAGAGTACCAACCTCGCATACCTTACCCTGTAGCCATAAAAAGAGACGATTCAGAGGAACAGTTCGGTAAGTTTCTTAAACTTTTAAAGAAATTACATATTAACTTACCTCTTCTTGAAGCTCTCTTTCAGATGTCAGATTCGAGAAAATTTTTAAGACAGCTCTTGACCAACAAACACAAAATAGATGAAGAGCATCACGTGGAACTAAACGCAACATGCTCGGCGATGCTACAAAATAGACTACCATAGAAACTAAAAGATCCAGGGAGTTTTACAATTCCATGTTTAATTGGTAGTTTAAATATTGATAATGTGTTAGCTGATCTAGGGGCAAGCATAAATGTCATGCCTTACTCATTGTTTAAACGACTAGGTCTAGGGAAGCCCAAACAAACTAGGATGAGTATTCAATTATCGGATAAAATTGTTAGAATTCCTAGGGGCATTATTGAAGATGTTCTCATAAAAATTGATAAATTTGTTTAAAGGTTCTCGGGAGGTAACTCGAGCATTAACCCTATTTCTTTTTGCAATTGTTTACATTTTATTTTTCTTTTCCTTTTCCTTTTTCTTTTTCTTTTTCTTTAAACTAACCAAAAGTGTCGGCCGTGTCCGTGGCTGTGTGGACCACCGGAACCACCACACTGATAGAGCAGAGGCCGTGCAATTCAGTCCAACCACCCCCCAACGTCACGGATCCAACCACCCCCAACATGGTCACCGACAAATTCGCACGGCCGTGCCCCTCAACCGTGTGAAGCTACTGACTTCCACACCACGGGCAGAACACATCCGTGCCTATAAACCGTGTGAAGCTACTGACTTATCAAACACGGGAAAGACACGCCCGTGCAGAACGACCATGCCAACACAATAACTTCGTAAACACGGGCGTGGGCTGATGCAGCATGGGCACGGGGTAACAACACACCCAAACACATGGCTGTGGGAGACGGTCATGTAAACCGACGCACCCTAGGACCACGGCCGTGGGGACATGCCAGAATTCAAATCCTATTTAAACCTCACAGCCATTCCCTTCCTCTCATCTGATTTCATCTTTATTTTCTTTTCTTTTCACTCTTCTCCCTCTCAGAATTCTTACTCGATAAATCTCTAGATTCTTGAGCAAGCCAACACCCTGACGAAGAAGCAAAAAAAGATAACCATAACCTTCTCAAAGAAGAACGATCAACATGAGTTCATGCCGGCAGCTTCGTCTCAACACCAAGCCAAGGGTCTTTGAGACCAATTAGTTTTTATTTTTTCTTTCTCTTTTGCTTCAATTTCCTTCTCTTCTCATTTATTTTCCTTATCTAAACTTCTCTTCTGCTCTTTATGTTTAATTTTCTTTTAGTTTATTAGTGTCAGGTTCGCCAGGCTACTTGGGAATCACGCCACCACCACAATAACCTCTTCACTTCTGCCACCGCCAGCACATACCCAACCTTAGCGTTGATTTCTACCTTGCAAACCATCCTTCAATAAGGACTTCATAGTCCATTAGTATTTTCTTTTCAATTTAGTCTTCTTCTTAGTCACCTTCCCTTTAGTTTGCTTTTCTTTGATTTTATATTTAGTTTATTTTTATTATGTCTTAATAACCCCTAGCTAATCTTTCACAAGTTCCCCAATTTCTTCATCTGGCGCAGAGCTTGGGAACCAACACCGCCACCATACCGACGCCTTCGCCGTATTTTCCACATCCTCCACGGAACTCACCCAAGAATTCAGGGAGTACCTCTCACCCTCACTTTTGATTTCTATAAGAGTAGAGTCATTATCTATCCTTGTACATTGAGGTCAATGTACATCTTAAGTGTGGGGGGTAAAAATGCCAAACTTTTTGCATTATTCTCAAATCCCTGAGGGTAAAAGTGGAATAATAGTGCCTAACTTTTTTCATTATCCTCAAATCCCTGATTTAGTCTTGTTTTTATGCAAATTTGTCATATTACTAATTAGGATGAAATTTCTGATGATTTGTGATTGTTATTGACATGTTTTAGAATAAGTCATAGTTAATTGTACATTGATGATTGAATTTAAAGAATACTAGAGAATCACTATTTTTCAGGAATTAAAATTTTGCTAGGTTGTTAATCTAAATTTGAATACTACCTTGAAATTTGAAACTCATTAGGATGATGTCAAAACACCCATAATTTTTGTGAGATTTTGAACTTTATAGAGCATACATTCTTTTTCGTGCTCATTCTTTGATTATAAGTGTGTCAACTATGAACTGTTATTCTAGAACTTGCCTCGTTTATACATGTCGAGACCACAAGTTATGATTTGATAATACAGAGATGATAAAGGCACCTAGGTTTTAACCCACTAACTCCACTAAATAGCCAACCTTTACAATTAACCCCTAGTGAACCCTTTTAATCCTAACAAACCCTTTTTATTGACTCACCTACTAATATTAACCCAAAGCCCCTTTTGTATTTGTTATCACCCTTTCTTTTGACTACCCCTTAATCGAGATTTGATTTGATCAGTTGCCAAAGTATATTATTATGGAAGTTAAATTTGTCTTGTATTATTTAGTTCGTTCGTAAAAAAAATTCAAAGCATTCAATATTAGTAGTATGAAGTGTGAGCTTATACAATCAAAGCTTATTTCAAAAAATAGCTCGTATTAATAGGTTTATTACTTTTCAATTGATGAAAATTCAAGAATTTTTAGGTAGGTACTTGACAATTCAATCTCGATTCTAACCTTCTCATTTCAACCTGTGACCACACCTTTAACCTTAGCCCCGTTGCAACCTTAACAAAGACCTTTTGATCTGTTTATCATCTCATATTACAGTGGTGAAGATTTAATTTTCAGGCAAGCCTATCGGATTAACTTTTCAGGTTCGACTTATGAACAATCTTTTCCTGAACCTTAAACACTTTAGAGTGATTTGAGTGAATCTTTAGTGAGGATATCAATCCTTTTCAGTTTTGAATTGAAAAGGTAGTTATTTAAATAAGGGGAGACACCTATGTTTTCAAAGTACGAACTCATGACTTATCTCGTTTGAATCTTTAGGACTCTTTGAATTGAATTATCCATGTATGAATTATTTATGAATTAGGACAAGGCATTGTTGATAAGAATTGTAGATCATGGAAAGTTCGTTTTAATCATAAGTTGAGAATTTTGCTTGAGGACAAGCAAAAGCATAAGTGTGGGGGTATTTGATAAACTATAAAATTAACATATTTTAATCCCACATTTAACATGCTTTTGGATGATTTATTCCTTAATTTATATAAAAAGGTGCTTGTAATCCTTTCTTTTCATGTTTTATGCCCAGGAAAGCACCCGAGGATGAAAAGAACACAAAACAGGCCTAAAACGGAGTAAATGGGCCTTAGCAAGAAATCGACACGGCCTGGCCCAAAGTCCACACGGCCGTGCCTCGCCGATTACCTAGAGCACGGGCTCAACTCCGTCACACACGGTCGTGCCTCAAATTAGAAGTCCGAACACAGTCTGGTCTCGATACACATGGACGTGTGCCATGGTCGTGCCTCTGTCGCTGGAAAGAGCAATTTCAGTTGGAAAAGGATACTTAGGGAGAAAGAATCGCATTCCAAGAGCCTATACATATCCCCAAGTACCACCTTTGAAAGGCATCGAAAGCTAGGCCAAGGAGCCAAGTCGAGAAGGTCAGAGTTAGGGAATAACGCGAGGATAGCCAGTTGATCCATCCCAAGAAGCCGGAGTTATACTCAAGACGGTGGAATTCTCCTTCAATTCCTTTAGGGGTTTTAGGGTTTTCTTATGTTTTGTTTTATCTTTTCTCTTGCGATGTTCTTTTTATTCATTATGAACTAAACCCCTCAGATACCTGAAGGGGATGAAATCTAGATGGATTTTGTTATTTGATTTCTGAGTTATATGATAATTACTTAGTTTGTTCTTAATTATGTTGCTTAATCCAAATCTAATGTGCTTAGGTGGAGGAGGAATAGACCCTACCTAAGAGTAGATCTAACATAATTAAGTGGAGTTGATCGCACGCCTAGAGATAGGGTGATGATATCGCTATCCTAGGGGGTTATTATAAGCGAACGAGAGTTCCACTAATTAACCTAGGGTTAGACGTTATTCGCCTTGAGAGAGGGTTTAATATAGGTTAGGGAGTCTCATGGATCAAGCTAAGTAAAGAAATCATATAATTCAGGGTTAGATAATAAGTGAAGTCTAGGTGGATTCTTCCTAAGGGTATCGTCACAATCAACTGAGTTTTTCTTCAAGTTATTTTCCAATTTGTTCTTTTTGTCTTGTATCTTTAGCTTAGTCATCGTCAATTTAGTTTAAAGTAACTTCACTCTATTTTTAAGGCTAAATAATAAAAGGAAAGTTAGTATTAATACTTTTAGTTCCTTTGGGTTCGATAATCCGGTCTTGCCTAAGCTATACTACTGTTCGATAGGTACACTTACCTTTAATCGTTGTCAGAGTTAGTCTCCAGGTTCGATCATTCTTTTATAAATTTTAAAGCTCTGATTTCAGTGATAACCTATAAATAACACTTCATTTCAACATTCATAATCATCCCTCATCACTCATCACTCATCCCTCATCCCTCATCATTCTCTCTTTTCTCTCAATTCTCTTTAGCATTTTCCATTTCCCATGCCTAGCATCATCTCTTTATAGAGATTTTAGCAATTAAGCCTCTTAAAGAGCCCTTGGTCGGGCACCTTGGAGAGCCATCAGTGAGGGAGCAAAGCGAAGGGGTGAAGGAGCCACGTCGGTCAGAGTCTTGGGTGACAGCCACTTTGATTTTGGTTTAATCTTTCTTTTCTTTGATTTAATCTAAAAATGTTTGCTATGTGTTTTTTGTTCTTTTCACAATAATGTTAGCTTAATTTTATTTAAGCTAGGATGATTGCTTTGATTAAATAATATTTATTTTCTTCATGCTTATAATGTTTATGCCTCAATCGATCTTGTTTTCAATTAAAATCAAGTCTGTCTTTCGTTCATACGTGATTGAAGTGCACATGAATTAGCTGAGCGATCCTTACCAGACGATGGCTAGTGGACACATAATTGAAATGTACATGCTCAATTTAGATCCTAACCCGATTAAATTGCAGGTTGCATAACAACTCTAACCAAGCTCTGTTATATGCATAGTTGTTAGATTTTGTGATTAAACTGTTTCAAACCTAACACGTCCCTGTTATCTCGCACGAATGCTAAGAAACCCTTAGTAAATAAGGATCAGTAAAATGCATATTTACTAAGTAAAGGATTCCAAAAGGACCTAATGTGGTTTCCAAACTCATGAAAGATCGAGTTGCCATGGAATATTTTTCTGTATGTTATTAAACATGTTGATAATAGATTGAGTTTAGTTAAAGTAATTGTCCTAGTTTATTTATGTTATAATTGTTGCAAATTGTGTTTAATTTTGGTAAAATCTATTTCATTCATATAGTTTTCATATTGAGGATAATTTGCATTGGGGTTCATTGCATTCAGTTTAATATATTTAATTTTAATCATCACTTCTCAGTCATACTGTGTTTTTATTTACCAAGTTGTTAATATAATTTTACAATTAAGTGATTTAACACAAATACAATCCATGTAGAGACGATAACTCGATACTTCCTTATTACTTGATAACGACTGTGTACATTTGCACAAACCTACGAGTTACAAGTTTTTGGCACCGTTGTCGGGGATTGTTAGCTGTTGCCATAATCTTTTTTTTTTGTGAAATTATTTACATCCATTTGGTTTATTTCTAACATTACTAACTTATTCTTTTTAATTTTGTGATTTTCTTTTCAGGTGTTTATGAGCATAGATTGGATTATCGATTTATTCCTTGTAGACCCTAAAATTGAGCGAACTTTCAGACAAAAAAGAATTGAATGAATAGCTCAAAGACAAGTCGAGATGGACCTTAAAAATCAGAATCAAGTCCAAGGTAATGAAGCCAATCGTGTACAAAATCCCATCCTCATTGCTGGTGATAGGGATTGATGCATCAGATAATATGCTGCGTCATTTTTCAATGAGTTAAATCCAGGAATTAGAAGGCTAAATATTGAGGCAAGCCAATTTGAATTGAAACCAGTGATGTCTCAAATGCTCCAAACAGTGGACCAATTCAGTGGTATGCCCACAGAAGATCCACATCTCCACCTTCGATTGTTTATGGAGTTGAGTGATTAATTCAAGATAACCAGTGTGACTGAAGACGCATTAAGGTTGAAGTTGTTTCCGTACTCGTTGTGAGATCGAGCACGAGCATGGCTCAATTGATTGCCACCAAGTTCAATATCTACATGGCAAGAATTAGCAGAGAGATTTTCGGTTAAGTATTTCCCGCCTAGCAAAAATGCTAAGTTGAGGAACGAGATCACAACTTTCCAACAATAGGATGACGAGTCTTTATATAAGGCTTAGGAGCGATTCAAGGAGTTACTTCGTAAGTTTTCTCATCATGGGATTCCTCACTGTATCCAGTTGAAGACATTCTATAATGGTCTCAATACACATACAAGATTGATGGTAGATGCTTCTACTAATGGTGCTATTTTGTCTAAGTCTTATAATGAGGTTTATGAGATCATCGAGAGGATCGCGAGTAATAACTATTAATGACCAACAAATTGAATAGCTTCAAAAAGACGTGTAGCCGAAGTTCATGAGTTGACGCCCTTACTTCGTTATAGCTCAGGTATCGTCTATTTCCTCTATGTTAAAACATTTTACTATTAATAGTGCTAATAATTTTGTATTTCAACCACCAAGTCCGTTTGAAGTAGTTTTCTGTGTGTACTGTACGGAAGGTTATTCTTTTGAGAATTGTCCATTAAATCCCGAGTCAATATACTATGTGGGGAACCAACATCAAAATAGGAGTGGACAAGGACCCCAGTCCAACTTTTACAATCCTTCATGGCGTAATCATCCTAACTTTTCTTGGAGCAACCAAGGAAATAGATCGAACAACAACTTATTGTAGCATAGACCCAACCAATCTCAAGGGTTTAATCAGCAAGCTTGAAAACCACTTCAAGCTAAGGCATCAAACAGTTTGGAGAACTTGTTGAAAGCGTACATGGAAAAGAATTACGCTTTGATCCAAAGCCAAGTAGGAACATTGAAAAATTTGGAAAACCAAATGAGTCAGTTAGCTATGGAGCTTCGTAATAGACCGCAAGGAGCCTTGCTGAGCATACTTAGAATCCAAGAAATTTGGGTAAAGAACATATTGAGGCAGTAGCATTACGAAGTGGTAAAATTTTGGAACCCTGATTGATTGATGTCGAAGATAAGCTAGTTGAGCAAAATCAACCAGCTGTTGGAATTCCTACGCCAAAAGAGTCAGAATCTGCAAAGACTGACAAGGAAAATCCTAACTTAGTGAATTCAGATACTTTAACATCTTCTTTGGATGTAGATTTACCTACTCAAAAGAGTTATTTGATTCAACTGAAAGTTCCATCACCTTCATATCCGCAAAGATTGCAGCAACACAAGCAAAAATAGGAGGTGTAATTCAAGAAGTTTTGGATGTTCTGAAGCAGTTACACATCAATATTCCATTGGTAGAGGCTTTAGAACAAATTCCAAATTATGTGAATTTTATGAAGGATATACTGTCCAAGAAGAAACGACTGAGTGAGTATGAGATTGTTGCCTTGACAAAGGAGTGCAGTATGTTCTTGCAGAACAGGCTGCCACCAAATTGAAAGACCTAGGAAGCTTTACTATACCCTATAACATTGGTGAATCTTACTGTGGTTTAGGATCGAGTATCAACTTGATGCCTAAGTCTATTTCAAATTGCTAGGGATAGGTGAAGTAATACCTACAACTATGATGTTTCAGCTAGCGGATCGATCTTTAGCATATCCCAAGGGAAAGATCGAGGATGTTTTGGTAAGAGTAGATAAATTTATTTTTCCTACTGATTTCATTATCTTAGATTTTGAAACAGATAAGGAAGTGCCGATCATCCTTGGGAGACCTTTTTTAGCCACGAGAAGAACATTAATTGATGTTCAGAAAAGTGAACTCACTATATGAGTTCTAGACGGTCAGGTAACCTTTAACATTCTTAAAGCGATAAAATTTCCCAATCCAACAGAAGAGTGTTCAGTTATAGAAGAGATAGAAACCTTGGTTTCTATGGAAAGCAATTTTGAAGAAGATCCATTGGAGAAAGCCTTAGATCTTGACCATTTGGAGGATGAAGAAGGTGAAGAAAACATGGCTTTGATGGAAGCCAATCCGAGAAATTTTACTTAATCCACACGGTTTGAACTGTTGGAGTTAGGAGTTGGAAAATTTGTGCAACCCAAGTTGTCAATTGAATAACCACCTAAACTCGAACAAAAGGTACTTCCTTCCCATTTGAAAGACATTTATTTAGGTGACTATTCCACTTTTCCTGTGATTAGTTTAGCAGAACTGACGAAAAATTAAGAGGAGCAACTAATTACTGTTCTAAAGAAATTTAAGAAAGCAATTGGTTGGACCATAACTGATATTCGAGGTATAGGCCCTTCTTTTTGCATACATAAAATTATTTTAGAAGAAGGTAAAAGAGCTCGAATTGATGGGCAAAGGAAAGAGCTCAAATTGATGGGCAAAGGAGGCTCAATCCTATTATGAAAGAAGTTGTGAGAAAGGAAGTGATCAAATGGTTAGATGCAAGAATCATCTATCCTATTTCAGATAGTTCGTAGGTAAGTCCGGTGCAGCGTGTGCCGAAGAAAGATGGAATCACGATTGTTAAAAATAAGCGTAACGAGTTGATCCCAATGAGAACTGTTACTGGTTGGAGAATTTGTATTGATTACAGGAAGTTGAATAAAGCCACTCAGAAGGACCATTTACCGTTGCTTTTTATGGATCAGATGTTAGATCGACTGGAAGGTAATGAATTCTATTGTTTTTTAGATGGCTATTCGAGATATAACCAAATAGTTGTATCTCTGGAGGACCAACATAAAAAAACCTTTACTTGTCCATACGGTACGTTTGCTTTTAGGAAAATGCCTTTTGGTTTATGCAATGCACCTGCAACATTTCAACGATGCATGATGGCAATATTCACTGATATGGTTGAAAATTTTGTTGAGGTTTTCATGGATGATTTTTCTATTTTTGGTAACACTTATGATATTTTTTTGAGTAATTTGGCTAAAGTACTGAAGAGATGTGAAGAGATGAATCTTATCCTTAATTGAGAAAAATGTCATTTTATGGTTAATGAAGGATTGTCTTAAGGCATAAAATCTCAAAGAGAGGAATTGAAGTCGATAAAGCAAAAGAGGATGTAATTGAAAGATTACCGACCCAAATTAATGTGAAAGGAGTCAGAAGTTTTTAAGCCATGCCAGTTTTTACCGAAGGTTTATCAAAGATTTCTCAAAAATTTCTAAATCATTGTGTTTATTATTAGAGAAAGATATCGTATTTGATTTCAACAAAGCATGTTTGAAAGTTTCTGAAGATCTAAAAAAAGGGGTTAATCTCAGCCCCAATAATCGTTACACCTAATTGGAGTTGTGATGCAAATGATTATGCCGTTGGAGCTGTGATGGGTCAAAAAAAACAAAGTGTTTCACCCTATTTACCATGCAAGTAGAACTTTTACGGCAGCTAACTCAATTATACAGTAACTGAAATGGAACTCTTTGCTATAGTTTTTACTTTTGACAAATTCCGCTCATATCTTATAGGTACCAAAGTTACAGTATTTACTGACCATGCGGCCATTAAATACTTGCTCACTAAGAAAGATGCGAAACCAAGGCTAATTCGTTGGATACTTTTACTCTAAGAATTTGACCTTGAGATCCAAGACAGAAAAGGTGTCAAAAATCAAATAGCTGATCATCTGTCGAGGTTGGAGCAAGATGAGGTAACTCGATCATGTGTGCCTATCAACGAGAATTTCCCAGATAAACACTTATTTGAGGTAAGTTGAATTCATAAAACACCTTGGTTTGCTGATTTTTCCAATTATCTTGCATGTGGAATAATTCCTCGAGAAATGACCTACCAACAAAGGAAAAAATTCCTTCATGATAGTCGGTATTATTTTTGGGAGGATCCGTTTTTGTTTAAACAGTGTTTTGATAATATAATCCGAAAGTGTGTAGCTGAAGTGAGATTGTTGAGATCTTGTATAATTCCCATTTGAGATCTTGTATCATTCCCATTCATCTCCAAGTAAGGGACACTTTGGTGGTTCACCAACTACAGCAAAGATTTTGCAAGCAAGTTTCTTTTGGCCTACACTATTTAAAGATGCTTATGCTTATGTGAAGAACTGTGATAAATGCCAAAGGATCCAAAATCTATCAAGGAGGAATGAAATGCCTTTGACAAACATTTTGGATATTGAATTGTTCGACATATGGCGCATTAACTTCTTAGGCCCGTTTCCTTCTTCTTATGGGAACAAATACATATTAGTTGCTGTGGACTATGTATCCAAGTGGGTTGAAGCTGAAGCATACCCTACAAATGATGCTAAGGTAGTCATGCGATTCCTACATAAGCATGTGTTTTACACGATTTGGGACACCAAGAGCTATTATTAGTGATGAAGGTTCTCACTATGTGAACAAATGGCTTAAGTGGTTGCTTAAAAAATATGATGTGAAGCACAATATTGCTACTACCTATCACCCCCAGTCTAATGGGCAAGTTGAAAGAATGAACCGTGAAATCAAAGGTATCCTTGAGAGGGTAGTAGGCCCTAGTAGGAAAGATTAGTCTCGAAGGCTCGATGATGCATTATTGGCCTATCGAACAGCATTTAAGACACCATTAGGAAAAACTCCTTATCGATTAGTCTTTGGAAAGGTATGTTATTTGCCATTAGAGTTGGAGAATAGAGCTCACTGGGCTTTGAAGCCGCTAAACTTTGATCTTAAGCAAGCTGATGAGAGAAGGATATCACACTTGATGGGTTGGAAGAGTTGTGGTTGTTTTCCTATGAGAATGCCAAAATGTGTAAAGAAAGATCAAAGAGATGGCATCATAGTCATATACTACCTCGCATGTTTAAAGAATGTCAGAAGGTTTTGTTGTTTAATTCAAGGTTGAAGTTATTTCTTGGGAAGCTTAAATCCTGATGGAAAGGACCCTATACCATCTACCGAGTGTGTCCTTATGTAACTATTAATTATACGACAATTATGGAGGTACGTTTAAAGTTAATGGTCAACGTCTCAAACATTACTGGGATGGTGAAGTTGAGAAAGTTGAATCCTAGTTCAAATTAACAGACCCTTGATTTTTCATGAACTCGTTTTATAAATAAATAATTAATTAGAATTTTTTCTTAACTTATTACATTTAATTAATTCTGTCTAAGGAGATTGGAACTTAAACAGACCATTGTGACCCCTCTAACCTTTCCTGAGAATTAATTTAATGTAATTTGTTAAGAAGAAATTTTCTAATTAATATTTAAAATTTTCAAGTTTCATTTGTTTTGTTTAAATTTTAAATTTTTATGTTAATAAAGGGGGTCAAATTTGGCCCAAGTACTAATTAATTTTTTTTCTTAAGTAATTTTGTAAATACAGTCTGAGTTTGAGGCCTAAGACAGCAAAAAGGAGGGAAAAATACATACTTTGCTGCCACTCCAATTACTTGCCGCCCAAGTAACCTTAATGTAGCTAAATTTTCGATACATGATGCCTTAATTCTTCATATAAACTCCTCTTCATTATACTATTTTTCATATCCCTCAAAGTAATTTGCTTAACCCTAAAAATCCCTAAATCTTTCTCTTGTGTCGCTAGTCTCAAATCCAGAAAGAAACCCTAGTTTCTCTTTCCTTTTTGTCATTATTGTCGCTACAAAAAGATTACCAAAGCACCAACGTTGCTGTCGTACATCGCTGTTGTCGCTGCCATACACTGTCGTTGCTATCGCCGCTGTTGTTGCCGTCGCACCATCCTTGCCATCGCAAGGTTTTTGTCGTAGCAAGTCCTTACCCACCTTGTCGATTTCTCTTTTCCCCTTTGTGCAAAAACTTTTCCAAATTCTCAAGAAAAGATACCATGCTACTACTGAAAACCCGATTTTGATCGATGAAGAAGTGAAAGAGAGAATTGATTCAATCTTTAAGCATCAACCTATGATGCCAGAAAAAGGTTTTAACTTGAAGAGTCATGATTTGATGGTTGTTCCTATATTTATTAGAAAGAAAATCAATGCTCTCAAGTGGGAACGACTTTGTGATGCTCGTTCACTTTCTGATGATGAACTAGTTCGAGAATTCTATGCTAGTTTGACTATGCAAGATGCTACTGAGGTCATCGTTCAAAAGAAAAAGGTACCTCTTACTTCTAAATCCATCAATGATATGTTTAACTTACCTGATATTGAAGAAGATAAGTACTACCCTATGATGAACAATATCAATTGGGATTTTTTTTAACAAGTGTTTGATATTGTGACAAATCCGAGATCCCAATGGATTATAAGAAAGTTTGGGATTCATTCTAGCCGAAGGGAATACCTAAAACCAGTAGCAAAGATATGATTTTATTTCATTCACTACAGTTTTATGCCTATCTCACATAGCTCCACCATCTCGATGGAACGGATGCTCTTATTATATACAATTTTGACAGAAAAGTCCAATAATGTTGGGGAAATTATTCTCAAGGAGATTCATGATTTTGCTAAAAAGAAGAACGGAAGTGCTTATTTCCCATCATTAATAACTTCACTTTGCTTAAGGGCTCATGTTAAAACACAAGCAAATCTGAAAGGGTAATATGTTCAAGTGTGCATTACAAATCATGATCTTAAAAGGTTAGTAGAGAAGGTGCATGAGCTGAATCAAAGTGAGCAAAAAGAGCCAACGGAGCCAGATACTGAGGAGTCAACAAATGAAACTAGAACTGAAGCTAATTCAGTAACAGACACTGAAGAAGAAGAATCTGTTAAAAAACTGAACAGTGCTAAACTAGTTGAAGGATCTGCAAACCCTGAACCAAAGTTTGAGCCAGAAGAAGAAACAGTCAAGCTAAATGTTGAACTTGAATCTACAACTCCAATACCGACTTCTGCAAGTACTTCAAAGAAATCAGAGTTGTCAATTATGATGGATATGTGCAAGTTCATGCACAATCAACAACAAACTTACTGGAAATATGCAAAAATTATATATGGCTCAATTCAAATTACTTTTAAGAATATCTCTAATACTTTTTTTCCTAAATTCCCAAATGCTATCTTTAAGACATGAACGGAAGATACTGACTTTGCAAGCGGAGATGAAGCTGAAGAAGACAATGGGAATGAGTCAGAAAAATAAAATAGGGGATTCTTGTCTTGTTATTTATTTAATTGTTTTTAGGTTTTTAGGAATTTATTTCTTTTGTAATTAGGATTTAATTTCTACAGAATAAAACATAACAAGCATGAATAAACTTAACACTTCTTTAGAAAGAAAAAGACTAACTGATGTGGTAATGGGAATAAACATGTCTAGGATTGGGTTATTAGGAAAGACTTGGTATTTAAGTAGTCTTAATGACTCACCTCTCTTTCTTTGCAACCCTACCTAGTGTTCAGTTTTCATTCATTACTTTGTTCTTGCAATGAAGACATTACTTCTTTTTAAAGGGGGTGTAAGGCAAATAAATTGCTCAAGTTTTAAAATTTTGCAAGTATGTTTCAATCATTTCTTTCATATGTTTTAATAAATGAATGTTTAGAGACATTTTTTTTGTTAATGAGATAGTTTGTATGCAAATTTGAATGATGATTCTATCTGAGTGAAAGTATGTTATCATAAAGAATGGAATGCTTGTATGATCTTAGTCTTAGTAATGTTTGCCATGAAAACTTAGTTTCTCTTGAGATTAGACATGCATGAAGGTTTATATCTTTAGAATTGACTTAGTAACTTTCTTGAGGCGAAATCCTAGGAGACATAAAAATCTAAAATAATATAGGCACTATTTCTTGGGATCGTTTGAGCCTTTTAGAGCCAACCTTATGATATTAGACCCTTGAAATTGTAATTTTGAGCTTAAAGACCTGTTTATTGCAATGAATCTACACTATAAGCCACATTACCATCTCTTTAAGTTATTCTAATTTTGTGCACCCATCTTAACTAAAGTTGTATTGGTAATAAACATTTGAGGAAATTTTCAAAAATATGTATGTGTTCATGCTTAAAAAAAGAAAGAGCGAAGAAAAGTTTGCTCAGTATCCAAAAAGAAAAATGTATGAGCATGAGTTCAAAATAAGTTTGGGGGTGTTCCAAAGGTTCACTTAAATAAAAAGGTTGTATTTCGAGAAATTCAAGACAAAGTTAAAGGTTAAGATTTTGAAACCAAAATGTCTTATCTCTTAAAATCCCTACCTTTAACCAAGCCCTATTACAACCTTATAAAAGACCTATTGATTTGGTGATTATGACACTTACATTAGTGGAGAAGAAGTACTAAGTTCAACATATGAAGATCATAAATAAGCCTTATGATTGTTTGCTTGATTGATAATAAATTATATTGAATGAAGAATGTTATCTGTGTCTGTGACATACATACAAACTATGATTCATGTTGGCATATTTTGAAACTTAGTAAAAAATTGTAAAAATGTTTGCATATGAATTACTTGTTAATAAATGAGATCTATGAACATGAAGTTATTAATGCATGATTATGGGACAAAGATTGATGCTGCTTACATAATTAGCAATTTTGCCTTAGCAAGACCTTTTCCTGTGCATAAACATTACTCGAGACAAGCAATGATTTAAGTTTGGGAGTGTGTAAACTGAAAAATATATAGGATTTTTCCTATGCAATTTTTCACCTTTTTACTTAAATTCGTTGTTAAAACTAAATAATTGTTTAATAAATTAATGAAATGTGTGAAAATATAAAATTAGGACATAGAAATTATTAAAATGTGATTTTATGCTTTATTATATAGTTTTCATTTATTTTATATTTATTTGAACATATTATATTTTAAGACATAAAATGGGTCATGCATGATTAAATTAAATAATAAAATATAAAAGTATATTTAATAATTCATTTTGAAATATTTCATTAATAATTTAGGTTTTAATTAATTATTTAAATTGGATAAATTTTGTTCTTTGGTCCTTTAATTTATTGATTTATTTTGGACAGGTCTAATAGCTTTGTTGGATTACAAAAATAGTCCAAATTGAAGACCAAGTCAACCCAATTTCGGTTACACATGGTTGTCCACATTAACCGTTTTTTGGTTTAATTACACAAGGTCCTTGCAATGTTGAAGAAATTAGAGATTTGCCCGAATATTTACATTTGACCGAGTATCAGTCCTGAGTTCTTATGGCATTTAAATTACTTAAAAATCAAGCAAAATTCAACTCAAAATCCACTAATCATGGCTGACCACTCATTAAAGAGGCTTGAAGAGACTAAAAATCTCTATTTTTAGCAAACTACTCCTCTCTTCACCTATAAATAAGACTTCATTTCACCAGTCCTAATCATCCCTCATCCATCATCCATCATCATTCATCCCTTATCCCTCGTCATTCTCTCTTTTCTCTCAATTCTCTTTAGCATTTTCCATTCCCCATGCCTAGCATCATCTCTTCATAGAGATTTTAGGAATTAAGCTCTTAAAGAGCCCTTGGTCGGCCACCTTAGAGAGCCATCAGCAGAGGAGCAAAGCGAAGGGGTGAAGGAGCCTCGTTGGTCAGAGTCTTGGGTGACAGCCACTTTGATTTGGGTTTAATCTTTTTTTCTTTGATTTAATCTGAAAATGTTTGCTATGTGTTCTTTGCTCTTGTTACAACAATGTTAGCTTAATTTTATTTAAGCTAGGATGATTGCTTTGATTAAATAATATTTACTTGATTCATGCTTATAATGTTTGTGCCTCAATCAATCATGTTTTCAATTAAAATCAAGTCTGTATTTTGTTCATACGTGATTGAAATGCACCTGAATTAACTGAGCGATCCTAACCAGACGACGGCTAGTGGACACATAATTGAAATGTGCATGCTCAATTTAGATCCTAACCCGATTAAATTGCACGTTGCATAACAACTCTAACCAATCTCTGTTATATGCATAGTTGTTAGATTTGTGTTATTAATCTGTTTCAAATCTAACACGTCCCTGTTACCTTGCATGAATGCTAAGAAACCCTTAGTAAATAAGGATCAGTCAAATGCATATTTACTAAGTAAAGGATTCCCAAAGGACCTAATGTGGTTTCCAAACTCATGAAAGATCGAGTTGCCATGGAATGTTTTTCTTAATGTTATTAAGCATGTTGATA
Source organism: Gossypium australe (assembly GCA_005393395.2). Taxonomy (NCBI): domain Eukaryota; kingdom Viridiplantae; phylum Streptophyta; class Magnoliopsida; order Malvales; family Malvaceae; genus Gossypium; species Gossypium australe. The sequence continues at coordinate 17,121,803 of CM016620.1, read as the reverse complement.
ATAAATTGAGTTTAATTAAAATAATTGTCCTAATTTGTTTATGTTATAATTGTTGCAAATTATGTTTAATTTTGCTGAAATCTATTTCATTCATATAGTTTGCATATTAAGGATAATTTGCATTGGGGATCATTGCATTTAATTTAATATATTTAATTTTAATCATCACTTCTCAATCATATTGTGTTTTTATTTACCAAGTTGTTAATATAATTTTACAATTAAGTGATTTAACATAAATACAATCCCTGTGGAGACGATAACTCGATACTTACTTATTACTTGATAACGACTGTGTACACTTGCACAAACCTACGCATTACACCTCTCAAGTCAACAAAACAAATTTTGGTTTTCAACATTAAACTCTGAAAAGATTTTCTGCCACGAATCAAGTAAAGTTTTGAATGTTTTCTGGATAATTGTTGAAATCAGTTTCAATACGTTGTTGTAGCTTGTCCAAATTTGGCTTAAACTTCTGTGTTGGATTTGGGGTGTTACAAAACCTCATTTTCCAAAACTGAGTTTACTTAAGAAATTTCACTGCAAACTTAAGTGTTTTATAAATGTATGACGGAAAAACTTAATGAATCAATTAAGATAAGCATTTTCTCATATAAAATTGGAATTTTAAATTATTAAAATCTAGCGCTATCTTTTAAAGTTTCAAATGATTTCTAAATTTTCAAAATGAATTGTAGTAATTTCTCCAGATCTACCCATAACATTTAGGCCGGGTTTGGGGTGTTACAATACCCTTAAGAGAAGACATAAAGATAGCATTTTTTTTAGTAAAGCACCAATATAAACTGTGTAGAATAGCTAGGAAAATATCGTTGGCAATTATTAAAGTATATCTTAGGTGTCCAAGTTAAAGTTATGAGTATCACCACCAGAACAATATAAACTTTATAGAAATGTCACACCCCAAAATATAAAGGGCTAGTTGTAATGAATAAGTAAGAAATAAGTCTTAGGCATGATGGTTAAGCAGTTTGTACATTCCCAAGAGGTCCTAGCTTCAAACCACACCTTTTTCACTTTTCTTTTTAAATTTTCAACAACCTAGGATAAAACACACACTAAAATAAATATTGTTAAAGTAAAAATTGAAACAAGAAATAAGCTTAGGTCTAATGGTTATGAACTTGCCTCCCTCCCTTGTCTTTCTAGGTTCAAGTCCCTCCTTCCTCTTTTGTTTTATTTAATTTCGAATGTGAACACCCCAAAAACATGTCAATGAAATTAAGCAAGAAGTCCCAATGGTTAAGTGTTAAACTCTTCCCTTTTGTGACCTCAGTTTGAACCACCACATCCTCATAATCATTCCTTTTTATTTTCCTTTAAATTGCAACCCATAACTTTGGGAAAACTGCTCTTGCTCCCTAGGCTTCCCAAACCCTAGATATTTAATCCAACTTTCCCCAATTGAACTAGGATTTTATTTTCTTTTCAAATTCAAATAGGATTTTTTTTTCTTTTCCCTATTTCTTCTTTCTTTTCTTTTCTTTCCTCTCTTTTAAATAAAAATTTACATATTTTTGCTTCTAAATGTTTCGCTTTCCTGTATTAAAATATTCTTCATTAATTGTTTTGTCCATCGATTTTAGAGTTATTGTCAATAGAATCCCGATCCTTGCTAAGAATCGATAAATGCAATTTAACCCCAATAATTAATTCTGAATTCTCGTAGTATTTACATCTGATGCCAATTTTTCAATCAAACCGATCAGTCTTTTACGAATCTTACTAAAATTCTCGGTAATCTTGATAAATCTTGGAAACAAACATTAACCCGTGAGTAAGTGTCGTTTGAAGAACCCATTTTAGGAGCATCAGATCATATTTGAATGAGAAGGGCGACGTTTGGACTTTCGATGAAAGATGTGTGTTCTTCTACAAGCAAATCAAGGAAAAATTGTACCTAAGAAAGGGCCATACAGGCGTGTGGACTACACGTGTGGACCACACGGCCATGTTCCCCTAGAACCCTAAGATAGTTCGAATCTCACACGGCCTAAAGCCCTTCACACAGTCATTTCTCCCCTGTACCTTGATTTTTCAATTATCACATAGCCACAGTCTGTTACACGGTCTGGCCACACGGTTTATAGCATCCCACACGACCTGACCATACGTTCATGTGCCCTATTTTTTAGATTTTACAATTTTTCCAAAAATTTTATATTTTTATCAGTTTAGTCCCTAAATGATCCCTAAACTATTTTAGTGTTTTATTTTATTTAATTAAGTCCCTAATAATATGAATAATGTTAGAACCCATAACCTAATTGGCTGAATTAATGTTATATATAATTGCATGAATTGTGAATGATATATATATATATATATATATATATATATATATGTCTATTGTATTTGTATTTGTATTTGTGTTTATACGTACAGCCAACCTTATGTTACCGTTAAACCAAACACATGATAAGCATGCCTTTTGCTACTGCATCAATCTATTATATGCATAATATTTGTCACTGAATCGAACTATTATAAGCATATGATCGCTACCGTAATGTTTTATTAAAAGCATATTAAATTTTATTGTATTGATCTGTTTTGAGCATGTCATATTACATGCATGGGATAGGACGATATGAATGGAGGAAATTGAGTAGTTTATTTGCATTGTTGAGTGGTTTATCCACACTATTTAAGCAGCTTTTATTTGCACCGTTTGAGTGGTTTAACTACACCGTACTAGCAGTTTTAATAAGCGAACATGTTGTATATCCACAACCTACTGATAGCTTGTCTACAAAAACTTTTTTTATTAAAAACCTCAGTGGTTTATCCACCCTTTTTATTACTATTGGTTTATCCACAACAAGTGGTTCATCCACAACGATGAGTGGTTTATCCACAACGTGGTGTAAAGGCAGAAGAGTTTTGGAGAACTCCTACTGTGGTGTGTAGCGGTGGGGTATGACCCTTTTTTGATAATTGAAATTGCATTGTATTCATAAGCATATGCATAGCGGTGAAAATTGAGATATTGTGACGATGAGATGAGCTGAATTACCGATATTCTATATTACAAATCAACTGTGATTTATTCTGTAGGTTGACTATTCTGCCTAATTGGTCTACTATTTGCAATGGTTTTCTTGTGATTGAACTCATACTGAGCTTCATAGCTCACTCCTCCATTTATTTCCATCTTTACAGATAACCCACCAAGTTAGGGCACGAACTTCGCATACGAAGGGCTAGGCTTAAATTGGTTTTGTCTATCAAAATATTTTTATAACTAGATATTTTTATTATTCGGAGATTGTATCGTTTTATTTTATTTGAATTGTGGCATGAGACTTCGATTTTGGGTTTTTTTAAGCATGCATGATATTTAGTTTGAATTTAGGATATGAAAACACGGATTTAGAACTAATAATGCATAAAATTATTTTGAGTCTACTTAATTAAAACTAAATATCACTCATTCGCTGCTAAGTTATAATTAAAATTTTGACGAAATAAATAAACTAGAAATTAATTAAGCTTTTCAAGGGTAACTACCTTATTCAAGAAAATATTAAATAAATAATTTTTGTCAATCAATGATTTTTTCTAAAAATAGTCTAAGTATTCTTCTAAAATAAACAAATTTTTTAAATATGACTGTTTTGCAAAACTCCGATAGTACTAGGCTATCTTGGTGGCAGACGTAATCTCTCAAATTTCGAGCTTAATTAATGTCTAAAACAAGTTGGGGAGGTTACAAGAAATTTCCTTTCTTTTAGGCAGCCACTACCCGAACCATCATCCATTTCAATAAATTGAGCTAAAAACATAATCGCTAACTTCACAAAAAATGAGATATTTTCCTTTTAGAATTAAATAATAACTAGGTACTCTTTTTCCCCTTTTGGAGTTATGTTGACATTATACATTTACATCAATATTCAAACTATAAGAAGCCCAACAACAGATATGGAAACAAGTGCACCAATGCAATAATTTTCAAGTCATATTTTTCACCTTTCAATTAAGCCTTTAAGGTGTGAATTTCATGAAAAAGTTCTACAATAGAATATAAAAAACAACAAAAAGTAGAAAATTCAATCAACTAAAGCAAGTCATTTCTCATTCTATATTCCCTTGCGACTATTAGAAACCAGAATATATATCTATTTTGGGTGAGTTCAAATTCAATTGGTTGCTTTAAAATACATTTGCTCAAAATGAAGAGGCCCAAAATGAAAATACACATCGCACATATTGAAGATGCCTAGAATCAAAATAAACATATTGTTGATTTGCCATTCAACTCCAACTAAATAGGGAGTTTCTGGCAAAAAAAAAAAAAAAAACTAATAGGAATTTATTAGAAAAAGAAATACGACATAGAAACTTTGTTACTCACTGTAACAAGAGCATTCAAAAATGATTTGTTGAAAAGACCGAAGAAAAAGAAGAGCCCGGATAAGAGGAAATTTTGGCCTTAAAAAATAGGTGGGTATTATTACAAACGACAAAGAATAACCAATTCAGAGCCTTACCCTCCGAATGGGTATTCAATCCTCACACGTAATAGAGGCCCGCATGGAATGATGGATTCGGAAGTAAAATTTAAACCAAACAAATGCTTAATATTTTCAACACTATAGAGTTCGTGTAGTCAGGCCGTGTGACTCACACGGTTAAGGGACACACTCGTGATTCAGATCGTGTCCAAAATTATGGGTTTACTAACTTGGATCACATGGCCGAGCTACACGCCCGTGTACTAGGCCATGAGGAAAATTTAAGCATACTTACTTATGCAAATTAAAATATACAGGGGACACACGACCATATCACCTGGCCGTGTGTCACACACGGTTGATACACATGCTCGTATCTCTGTCCATGTGGATGAAAATAGGCCATTTTACAAGCCATATTTCTCACTCAATTTTTTTTTTTTTTTGTGTCAACCTGTAATCAACTTTGTGTATATCTACAAGCCATAATTAGACATAAAAAACAAGTCAAAATTAAACTTTAAACATATAGTATTGTCACTTACAATCAATATACTTTTAGGCACCTCAGATATCAGATTATAACATGTATATTCATATTTTCAATATATTCATATGTATAACTAACTTATATGCATATATGCACCTAAAGTTTACCAAGCTAATTTGCATTATTTCTAACCAAGTCACTTACAATATCGTAATATACTTCCAAATATTAACATAACTCAAAATTTCTTTTTTTGTCACTTTATTTCCTTACTTTACTATATTAAGAATAATATCTTACTTTCTTACTGTAGATATTTTTGGGTATTACATAGTTAGCCAGTTTTCAACTGAATTTGTTATCTGTTAGTAGCAATTATTTCCTCTTGAATGTGTATATATTCTCTACTCATGTACTCATTCAGTCAAGCAATAATTCACAAGATATTTCACAACGTTAATGTAGTTGGTTTCTTTCCTAGTTTGTGTGTCATTCTTTCAGAGCCAAACTGATAACAAAAATAAAGTACAAAAACCAAATTGATTAAAAAAATAATACAAATATCAAAGTGATAATTTAATAGTACATGAGAAAAAAGTGATACAGAGCCTAAAATATATGATAAAATTTCAGCTTAGATTAGATGTAATTGAACAAATTATTTGAGGATCAGATAAATTTTTTAATTTTAATCATAAAAATAAGGTTAAATATAAAATTGATATCTAAATTTGTTCATTTTTCCCAGATTGATATTTATAATTTTTTCTACTCTAAATTAGTACTAGCTCTTTGTTGTCAACTAAATTAGTACTCGAGTCTAACTCTATTAACCTTTTGCTGACTTGGCAGTGTTGACCATTTGTGCGACGCAATGTGGATTGTTATTTGCAGCTTTTTCTCTTTTTTTTTTCTTTTTTCTTTTCCTTTTTTTCTTCCCTTTTTCTTTTATTTTCTTATTTTTATTTTTTCTTTTTCTCCCTTTGCTTCATCTGTTCTTCATCTTCCTTATTCCTTTTTCTTTTTACTAGCCTAGCCACTCTTCTTCTACACTGCTATTAGGCCACCGCCCGACCTCCTTCTGTAAGCTCTTCGGCCAACAATGACACCGTCTTAAAAATCAACCAAAAAAGGGGATTGAGGTTGTCACCCTCTTTTTTGGTTGATTTTTCATATCATGTTATTGTTGCTCCAAAGATTTACACCATCATTGATTTTGCTCCGATCTATTGTTTAATTGATTAGTCTTCTTTATTACTCTGTTTGATTTTCATTGTTCCAAATGGGGAAATAGATCTTTAGATTCAAAAAGAAATGGAAGCGATCAAAGAGCGTTCACAGCTTTTAGATTCCATGAGTGTCGCTTGCCGACGAAGATGTTGATGAAAACTCTTCTACTTTCGTCAATGTTGTTGCTCTTGGCAATGTTGCAAGTTGTTCATATCTTAAGTAAAATTTTGATTTGTGAATTTTTGAAGCTTTTAATATGCTTTATAGTGAACTGTTTGACGTTACTAGCTATTTTTGTAGATTGGATTGAGTTTTAGTTTTGTTTTTGTTCATCGGTTTTGGTTTTGAGCTTTTTCTATATCTGGCATGCGGGCAAGAGTAGATCCTTCAATTTAAGGGGTTTTGTGGGTTTTTATTTCCTTGAGATTGGATTTTCTTTGCTAATTTTTAATTACTAAGTTTGATGAGGAATCTAAGAGATAGAGACAAAATCCTTGGTTGATTTGTACTCTTTTCATAGGTTAGAACAGGTTTTGAGATGTGGAATGAAAAAAACTCATCGTTACTTCGTTAAAGAAGCTTGAATGTCATACTCAGCCATTGTCGTTGTCATTTTTGGTTGGAGAGCTTGCTGGAGCAGGCCGGACAGTGGCCTAGCAGTGGTGTAGAAGTAGGGCGGCTAGGGTAGAAAAAAGAAAAAGAAAAAAAAAAGGAAGAAAAAAGATGAAGAACAGAAAAAGCAGGGCGAGAAAAAGAAAAAGAAAAAAAAAGAAGAAAATGAGGGAAAAGAGAAAACTATAAATAGAACTTGAATTTAAATCTTCTTCCATTGACAATAATATTTATATCAATTAAATTAAAATTCAATCAATTAATACGTACAATTTTTAAATTTATTTAAAATATTGTTTCGAGCCTTCTTTATCCGGTGATTAAACCAAAACTTTCAGTTCCTATTTAATTTATATTTTTTAAAGTAATTTCTATTTAATCTTTCGAAACTTAATTAAATTTGTACAATTAAAAATCTAAAACAATAATTAAGAAACAGATACTTCCGTCCTCGATTGTTCATAAGATTCTGTATTTGTTGCTTAGCTTTCATCCACCCTCATACATATTTTTTTAGTTTGAGTTCATCTTCAACACCTACTATTCTTTGTTTTTAATGAAATTAATGGCATATTCATATTAAAATTCAGTTTTTGCTAAGAATTTTCTCGCAAGCAAATATAATTGGAGCATTCACGAAACCAACTTCCGTTAAATGTATCAAAGTTCCCTCATGTCTATGATCATAATCAAAAGATTACAATTTTTTTTTCTGGTATACATTTGAACATGTTTAGAAGAAAATACAAGGACATTTGAACTTTTTATACAACAAAATCAATTAAATCATACATGTTTTTATATATATATATATATATATATATACTGTATTCATATACATATGAACAAAGTACCTCATATTAACCCAGATAACAACTCATAGTCGAACAGGCTGCCCTCTTGTTCCCCCAAAAGCCACGACTCAAGGTTCCGGCACCCTAACCAATCCATTTGTTGGTAATTCGTGGACAAGTTAAACATTTCATCTAACATGGCACGATCATCTGTCTGTAAAAGTCCAGTTAGTTGATTAATATCATCCAAATGAAAGGTTTGGTCGTCATATAAGTCGAATGAACAACCCAAGGATGAATCCGTAGACAACGTTGTGGTGAAATCTGGGAACATTTCTCCCCGTTTTTCAATTTCAATGACCTTGGCAATATCATCGGGGATTGGAACGGTTTGGGTGCGGTAACCGGTTAGCTCTTGAACAAGGTGCTTGAAGCTTGAACTGTCGGTAATGTAAACCTTAGGCTTCAAACCTTTGATGACACTGTGAAGTTGCTTATCTACGTTCTTGGAAGTCAGCTGATGAATTACCTTCTTTCCCATGGTTGATTGTTATTTTTCTGGGAAAATCTTACTTGGGTTTTCGTTATGTATAATTGAAAATATCTGAAGCAGAGCTATATATATATATATATATATATATATATATATATATGAATTTTCCAATGAAATGGATAGGGCGTGCGTGTGGATTATCGACAAAAATAAAGTCTCGTTAAGAAGATGCTGAAAATGATTTTTTTTTCCTTAATAAAAAATTCCTACAGGTATAAAAAGATCAAAACATGATACTACTTAATATAATATGAATTATTTATTAATTTTATTTATTTATTTTAGTGTAACATTGTGATTTTTAATTTTTATTTTTCTAATATAATGTTTAGAATTATCAATAATTCTTCTTTAATCTTTAAATAAGAAGATAATGTATTTTAATGTACTTAAACTCATATCATCTAACACAAACAATAATACAATCACTAACTGCACTAAGAAAACAAATATTATACATAAAATAATGAAACATGTTATGAATGTGCAAATTTACATGATTAAATATATTAGGTAAGATTTGCTTCTCTCATCATCAATCCATTCGGCTATTTATTCCTTGGTTTGTAGTTTGCAATGAAAAGATAGAGAAGACAGCGGTCAATTTAATAAGCTCTCTTTTCAGGTATCAAAGTCCATTAAGTAATAATTAAAATATGTATGTCAAATTTCATAAGATAAGTATGAATTAATAATAAATTATAATATGTAGGGTCTTAAGAAAAAAATATAAATTAAAAATTTAAAAGTCACATTTTAAAAATAATCACGAATCTTAAATATAAATCGCAAAATAAATATTTATTATACCAAAAATATGTTATTTAGTGATGAATTCATGGTATAGATTTAAACAACAATATTATCTTGGTTTTTTTTCTTTTACAATGTACTATAATTATGATACTCGATATAAAATTTAAACATATTCATAGTTGTAAATCATTATAATATATAATAATATATTCACCATAAAAATAAGCACTTCTGGCTAAATAAGGCTTATAGAACGTTTTTATTTTTTATTTAGGCTGATTTTAATTTTAATTAGGGAAATAAGTCGGTTTTAGGAGAAAGAATGTGAAAGCGCATCTAGTTGAGTGCGCTTTTTGCACATATGGCAGTAAAGCGTGTCGACCTGGACACGCTTTCACATTCTATCTTTAGGGTTAGGTTTTTTTTTAAAGGTTAGGGTTAGTAATTTTTTTTAGGGTTAAGGTTTTGGGTTTTTTAAGGTTTATGGTTTTTTTAAGTGTTCAAGGTTTTCGACTAAAACAACGGAAGTTCTTAGGTAGTGTTGAGGGGTTAGGGATGTGATAACGCATCTCAGTACACATACATTTCATATGTCATGGCGGGATAGGACCATCACTTGAAAAACCTATCCTGGGAAAATCAAGTTTTGGGGGCGACATCACTTGATATGATCGGGGGTCGAAATCAACATGACGGTCCCAGTCGGCAGTCGTGATGCGGCCACGGGCTCGAATATAATCGAGGGGCCAGGTGACGGTCGTTATGCGGTCAAGAGTTCAAGCTTTTTGGATACCTGCAAACAATTTCCTATATATGTCATACATAAGATTGAGGTCATAATCATACGAAAAAATTCTGGGGACTTCTGGTGTAATCAATGTAATTTTTTTCTCTATTTCCAAGCAGTCAGTATCTTTAACCTTTCATTCTTGTCCGAAGGCTGACACCGAGGTGGACATAAAAGGGCTCTCAAGAAGAGAACAGATGTTTTGACACATTAGAGGTTAAACTCAGGTCGAAACAGCTTTGTAGTTATTAATGGGTTGTGTAACAACAACAATCATTGTCGCTCCAGAAGAAGCATCACCTTTACTGCACCGTAACAGTCGCTCCTCGCTTGAGAGTCATCTTGTGTCCACGACGGTGTTGACCTTCGAATAAGGATGAAGGTTAAAGGTACCGGTTGCCTCAAACTTCTTTATGGTATTTATAGGGCATCATTTTCAAGTCTTCGAAAAGATTGAGCTCGTGGCCACATAACGATCGTCAAATGGTTCCCCCGTTACACTCCAATCCATTACTGCATAACGACCGTCGATTGAGACCTCCACGTCAACTTTCACCATGATCGTAAAAAGTAGAACCAGCCCATAACTGATTTCTCTAATATAGGCTTCAGAGGTAATGATCCCATCTCACCATGATATATGAAATATATGCAGCTTGGAGCGATATCGCATCACCAAAAACTCAAGAATACCTTGAATGTAAATTAAATGTTTTAGTGACCGAAATTTTTAAGACCGAAAAATGGTTTATATTGGAGAAATGGAGAGGATTGGAGAGAAATTATATGCTTGAGAGGAGAGTCATTTTATAGTCGCAAGGAGAGGTTTATTTGCAAAGGAAAACCTTGAAAGCGCGCTGGAACATATTCTAAACATGTTGAAGAAATGTTTAAAGTATTCGAATTATTCGAAACATCAGGGTTTTCTGTCAGGAGAATATGAAATTTGTTAGAGAAAACTCGCAATTTGGGGGAGCTTTCTCTAACAAATTTCCTATTCCTTGGGCAGAAAATACTTTTTCATATGCATGTTAGCATGTTATGCAACGCCTAATCTCAATGAAATTATATGACTTCTGATTACCTTATATACAAAGTATTTGCACCATAAAATATGCAACGAATTTGTGCATTCGTAAATGAGATTCATAGCACATATTCTCTTTCTCTCTACATAATTCTCTTATAAAAGGGATGTAATTTTCATAACACAGTCACATATTAAGTTAATTACAAACAAAATAACCTTGCATCACGGTGAGAGTTGTGTGTTCGCTTTCAGACAACTCTCTAGTTTTTTTGCTTTTATTCATCCAAATCGTGAGCGATATTGAAGTGAGTCGACGAGTGAATTCGTTATATACTATAACAGTCAAATCTGTAATACAGAGTTCAGGGTGGTGTTTGTAAGAGTAAAGTCCGTGGAATTTATGTTCAATAGTATCATTCAAATGCGCGAGCTACGAACTAGAATCAAGATAAAATTTAAGGATTCAACTCGAAAGGATTACGAGGTTGCAATACAGATATCTTGTATTCGTCGACCCTTATAAGTATGAGCTATTCAATGTGATTAGCGATACGCGTCACGATACAGTCATATCATCACACATCAAAAGCGAAAATGTTGTTATTTAGTTGTATATCGAGTTTTTTGATGCTGATGGATCTGGCCCATCTTCGACCATTGTCGTATCAAATATGGGTACCAAAACTGAAGCAAAAAGTAGGTTGTGTAGTGGGTTCTCTAGCCTCTTTCAAAGTGGCCACTACGATTTCTCGAAATATCTGTGGGCAGACACTCATCGATCTCCGACAGTAATCTAAACTTTAAGGGTTAGTACCAATCGAGGTATCAGCATAACCTAAATCTAGATACTTGGGCTCGACATTCAATCACTACATTCGATTTTAACTTTGAAACTGGATGAATGTTATGGGGCGAAAGAAGTTATGCTAGGGGATCATCGGCATACACTGGTCATACACCTGTTGAATATTCTGGCGGCCACATGGGTTACAAGAGAACCGATGACTTACTCCTTTCCATTGGGGCCAACGAGGGTACGTCCGACATCATGCTCAAAGGTGATAATGAAGGAGCGGATAAAGAAGAGGATGCAGGTGAGGAAGAAGGGGTTGCGAACGCAAACAAGGGGAGGAGTCAGAACCTAAGCCAATCTGGCAGTACGGTCTGGATGGTTCAAAAGTGGCACTATTTCTCTAATCAAATCTGATTACACTGGAGCCGAAACCTTGCGAGTCTGACGATGACGCCTCAGAAAATACTTCGGGTCCAGATGTGCAATTCAGGGCGTATGAACCTCTGCCCCACGTGACGAACATTGACCTATAGATTGAAGGTGGTTTAAAGTTTTTGCGACTTCTGCACAAAACACCTAGTCATGCAAGCACATATTGTGATGTACGAATACTAGAAGTTGGAATAAAATATCCCAACAAATATGTTTTTCTTACTACATTGAAGCGGCACAGCATCAAGAATGGCGTGAACTACTATGTCACAAAGACCCACTTTAAGAAATTCGAAGGAAAGTGCGTAATGAAGGATAGGAGAATCATTGCGACTTACCAAAAGAAAACTAATCATTGCGACTTACCAAAAGAAAACTAGGTTGTGGACGATAAAGAAGTGTCTCGATCCCTATACATGTGTTGCGATGGGTGTAAGTCAATACCATCTGAGGCTAGACTCAGACATGATTGCTGACATTAGTTTACCAATCGTGAAGGCCAATCCCCAGATTGAAATACCGGTGCTGATTGCGGACATATGCGCCAGTACCAGTACAATCCAATGTACTACAAAGTATGGGTTGCAAAATAGAAGACTATAGAGAAGTTGCAGTATGGGTGGGAGGATTCGTATAACTATCTATAATAATGGTGTTAGGTATTGGATCGGTACGTACTAGGTTTTGTAATCGACCTCGAAACACACCCAAGGCATTGCGGCGATTAGTTGGTCCCTAGGAAAAAAGTATCCCACCTGTTCTTTTGGACATTTGAGTAATAGAGAGAAGCATTTCAACTCTGTAATCCTATGATCCAAATTGATGGCACCTACCTGTACAGAAGGTATCGTAGCGTCTATTTCTTGTCATTGCTGAGGATGATAATCTGAAGATTCTGCCAATCACGTTCGCAATAAGTCTCAGAGAAATGGCAGATGACTGGGATTTCTTTCTAAGCCAAATACGCTTCATTTTTGCGTGTAGCCTGACATATGTGTCATATCGTCACAGATCTTCACCGCACACATCATCGGTAGTGCATATGAAATGTGGGATCCAACTACAACAAAAAAATATCCTTTGACGACTGAGCGAGATCTAGTCATTGACATGGGCTTGTAATTCCAACTATGTATTCACTGCACATCGAATTTTTAATTACGAGGTTATTTCATTGCACTAACGGTAGCTATTTATTGATAGGTTACGAGCTTGTCCAACATGTTTTCCATCAAAAGCTTAACAAATTTAGAACTATTAACGCCTACGGTGCAGCCTACATTTCAAATATACCGTTCGAATAGTGGATGCAGTCATACGATGAAGGTATACAATACGAGCACATGAAGTCAAACTTTGTCGAGTGCATCAATTCAGTACTGAAGGGGACATGCCATTCACCAATAACATTAGTTGTCAAAGAGAAATACTTTTGACTGGCTGCCTTGTTTCTTAAGAGGGAGTCAGCGTATGCTTGAAATATAGTGAGCTACTATACATTCTGATGACGTGATGCAAGAGATTCGATGAAGTACAACAAGAGCAAACATGATGTATGCAGTATTTCATTCTGGTCAAAACCTCGATTTTTGAGTCACAAAACATGCTAGGCACGACCAGGAAATGTCAGGTGCATTCTATCGTGTAAATCTAACGAAAGGGACCTACGATTGTGGGAGATTCCAAGCACCCTAGTTCCCATGCATACATCCAATTGTCGCATGTGGGAACATACAGATTGAGTACTCGCCTTCCATCAATGACGTCTACCGACTACAATGCATTCATAGTGTCTGGAGTCCTGAATTCTTATGCATCCCAAATGAGAGTATGTGGTCACCTATGTCTAGCGAGTCGTTCGAGTTGGTGCCAAACAAGGACCTCCGTCGCTGTCTCGTGTGAAATGGTATGCGAATTGTGTAAGTATACACGTCGAATCAAGTAATAAATTGATAAGTGAGATCGTCTCCATAGGGACCAGATTAGGTTTAAAAGTGGTCAAGTTATTATAACGAATTATGATTAATGTATATTGGCTAATACTAAAAAATGCTAAGGCAAAACAAGAGTAAAAATGTAATGGCAATTATGAGAATAATTACGTAAATAATTTGCATGTGAATAAATAAATAACTATGAGTTCTAAGGCAAAGATACTATGGTAAAGGATTAAGGGTCTTCATTGTTGGTTTAGAAGGTTGGGATTATTAAGAATCTGCCCTTACTTTCAGTTACGCCTTAGCAAAATTGTACTCGATCTACTACTCAAAAGAGACTTAAAGTAACATGCTTTTTTTGAGTGCTAGATCTCAAGTTACCTGACCTGTGTCTATAGGCCCTTAGCATGGTACACTGTACTGTTTTGTCTTCATTCTATACAAACACTACTCTATGTCTAGAGTCGGCTACAAGTATTCATTCGAATACCTGCTTCTATCATTCAATTTTAGTCCAACTGATCTAACCTTTTCAAAATTAGATTCAGTTTATGGGCATACTGCACATTCATCTATGTCTAAAGAATGTACACATACAATTGGGAAATATTAATAATTGAGTGAAATAATATATTAAATCAAATATATGCTTCAACCATTAACGAAAATAAAAGTTTCATCATGTAATCCCAACCCTATGAGATTAAGAAATAATAGAATAACTTAGAAAGATGGTTATCACCAAGTCAATCCACAACCCAATAGCAGAGTGTCATGTGGTGGCTGAGAGTGACTGCCTTCGATTTTTCCTTTTCGTCTCTACTCAGCTGCTACCCTCTATTGTTGCCTCTAAATCTCCACACCCTTTAGGGTTTCCTCCTTTGGCTTTTTATAAGCTTTTCTTCCTAGGGTAACTCTAACAGCCCACGATATTTTCTCCTCTTTTTTAGGTAGATTTTTCTGGTACAAGTAGAGTTGGACTAAAAATGGTATGTGTTGAGTGTTGACTCGATCATCTTCCTAAAATTGCAACGGCATTCTTGTTGGCAAACTGTCCAACCTTTTTTCCCCAGTAAACCTTCACTTTTTTATTTCTTTCTCCACATCTGCACTTGCCAAACCACCAAGCACAATCCTTTCATATGCAATTAAAAGTACCTAACATTTAAACACAGTCCAAGCTCCTAATGCAATGATAGAAATACCAATGAAATTTCCTAAAATGCAACTAAATGTACCAAGTACAAGCAATTAGCTAGGTCTAAATGAATGAAATATAACTCTTTTCAAGAGTTATCACACCCCTAAACCTGAGTTATTGCTTGTCCTATTGCTTGAGTGGTTCAATGCAAAAATATTGCCAGCGCATATACCCATCTTGTCTGTTAATTTATTTGAAGATCAATGTATACATTTGTTCTCAGCAATTTTTTTAAAAACTTGTTCAAGTTTCAAAGGTTCAGTTTAACAAAGGTAGTGCATAAAAGTACTCCCTAAAAACAAAATTTCCTAAGTACCATGGGTTTTCTGGCTATAGCAAATATCTCCTAATTTACTTAGTTCATTTGTTAACTAAACCCAATTTACTCTTGCTCTAAGCATACTTGAAATGTATAAACCATTTATATTTGTATTTTTTCTCTCTTTTTTCTTTTGAATATTAGTATATTAGGGGATTTAGCATGTCACAAAATTCTTTGACTTGATAATCACAATGAAGCATACACTGAATTACCTAGTACTCAATCATGTCACAATTTAAATAGATATCACTTTTAAAGCTAAGGCTTTTGACTTAAAAGATGGATGGAGCAAACAACTACCTCCTTAGCTACTGGCTCGTTACTACAGTTGAATGCCCTTAATTTTTGTACTTTCTATTACACAGCTTACTTAAACTCACCTTTCTATTCAACAACACGATGGAGCAAATAAAGTGGTGCTGACTTACTTGTGAATCCTAAAAATTGGAGTGCCTACTATACTTTATTTAATAATGTTGAGGCAATATGGTTGAATTTGGCTTCAAAAGTTCCTAAGTTCATTAGAAGATACTCATTATAATTTGAAACAAATGAGTATAGGACATCGCATTTTTAGAAATTGATTTTCAAGCAACCAATCCTAAGCTAAATTCACCTAATACACTATCAAATGTTCTAGATGTATTGAAGAATCTAAGCTCATCATCAAACATTTTAAATACAGATTGAACTCCTCATAGGCAAACAATACTTAATAGGTACATTGCAGAGGCAAATCATATTTAACTATCCTAAAATGACTCTACTAAAATAATCATACATACTAAATATAAAATGCAGCCTAAGTGCACAACACACCCCAAAACCTAAGGGATGCATTATCCTCAATGCATGATCAGATATATAAGAGAATAATCAAAAGGGAAATCTGTACAACAAATGCCATAGCAAAAGAAATGAAATGCAAGATGCATGAAAAAAATAGAAAACTTATTTGGCTTGGACTAGCATGTAAATACTTCAGTCTACTCGATGAGCGAATTTTTGAATATTGACTTATGCCACCATTTCTTATTTTGGGGTTCATTTCTTCCCCCTCCTTATAGGTTTCTGTGACCTCATCAATCAGACAATCAATGTCATGGTCCTATGTAGTTACGGGAGCTGGTGGCAAAGGTGGAATAGGGTCCTTACCTTTAGTGGTGGCAATAGTGGCAGTGTTATCTTTTTATTCTTCATCATCCTCCTCAATATTTAAGGATGTTGTCTTTTCGGGCTTTTAAGCAACAGGTTGAGTAGGCTCCTCAGAAAATGATACCATATTTTCGCAATAGGCTTCAACAAAGCCTTCTCAACAATATAACACTCTTGTCTGGAAATAATCTATCGTGCTCCTTCGATACATAAATCATTCAATACCTAGGAAAAACTTTAGTAGTGATACTATCAGGAAATAGTGTGTGTTTGTCTTGGACACCTGTAAGATTGAATTGTGCATTAATATGATCTTCATCAAAAAGAACGAAAGTGCCCCTTGCGTGGATAAAAGGAGAATCTGGAGAATTGACATGGGCATAAAATTCTCGAATAATTTTCTCTAAAACATCTTCAGGATGCAAATAGAAAACAGTACACCCATGCTTTTCTACTATGGAGGACACAGATTCATCGTATCCCATGTATGGTTCATCTTTAAATAAGAACCATTACTCAAAATAGAAAAGGCGTTTCGCGATATTGTTATTGTATCTTGTAGTTGCAGCACTGTTAAAGAATGTCTTTGGCTGAGCAGCACCAGCTCTTGATGATTCAGCAGTTTTGGAGGTAGTTTTGATATGTTCCATTGGATAAGACTAGAAGAAATCTTAGAGAATGTAGTGGAAGAAAATATAAGAGAGGTTGAAGAGAATAACTAATAAAAATGAAAACTTTAGGAGAAGCTTAAGAGATATGAGTAGTTGAGAAGAGGAAAATAAGGGAGATGGTGATGACAGTTCAGCAAAAATGAAACGTGCTAAGAAAGTTACGTGACGTAGAGGAGAAAAGAAAAGAATAAAGAAAATTTTAGGAGGGAAATGTGTAGTGCCCTAATCGTTAAACAAAAATTTTATCTTCTCTTCGATGGGCTCGCCAAGTAACAAAATTGGCCCAGTTATAAATAATAATAAAAACAAATCTCTCCCCCTGAACTTATCTGCCCGGTCATCCTCACATTATCCATTTACCCAGTTTGTCGCAATGCTACAGCAAACTCTTCTTAATATCGCAACTGCTAGATTCACATTCTTTATTCTGTATATGAAAATCATAGAAAACTATTCAAAAATAAGAAAACAAAAATGGAAACAATATTAAATGAGTACTAAAAATAAAATAAAATTAAAACAAGGAAAAGGGAGATAAAAGAAATTGTTATCCCGAACATCTCGGAGGTCAATGGAATACTTGTCTTGATCCACATGGGTACCCAGTAGTGCTTTAAGTGTTGCCCATTAGCCTTAATGTAACCCCCGTTTTCAAGTTTTTGATATTGACAGCTTAATGAGGATACACTTGAGCTACCTCAAAAGGACCTGACCAGCGAGATTTTAATTTACCAAGGAAAAATTTGAGCTTAGAATTGAATAACAATACCTATTGTCCTGGTTCAAATTATCTCTACATGATTCTTTTATCGTGCCAATGCTTGGTCTTTTCCTTGTACAACTTAGCATTCTCATATGTTTGTGCTCGAAACTTCTCCATTTTATTTAATTTTAACAACCTTTTATGGTCAGCAGTGACCCAATCCATGTTCATCTTCTTAATAGCCCAAAATGCTTTACGCTCAAGTTCAACAGGAAGATGACATGGCTTGCCATAGACAAGCTTAAAAGGTGACATCCCTAATCTTGTTTTGTACACCGTATGATACACCCACAAAGCTTCATCTAATTTGGTAGACTAGTCCCTACGAGTAGGATTCACCACTTTTTCTAAAAGAAAAATTAATTTCTCTGTTAGAAATTTTAGCTTGTTCGTTTGTTTGGTGATATGCTGTGGCAATATTATGTTTCACCCCATACCGATGGAAAGCATTAGCTACCAAGTTGCAATCAAAATGAGACCCTTCATCACTAATAAGTGTACCAAATCTTGTAAAAATATTCTTGTGTAAAAACTTCATTACTGACCTTGCATCATTAGTAGGAAGGACAATAGCCTCGACCCACTTAAAGACATATTCCACTTCTAATAGTATGTACAATTTCCCACTGACAATGAAAATGGACCCATAAAGTCTATTCCCCATATATCAAACAACTTAATCTTAGTATATTTTACAATGGCATTTCGTGTCTTCTAGATAGATTTTCTGTTCTTTGACAACGGTCACATTACAGATAGAATTCTTGAGCATCCTTGAATAGAATTGGCCAATAAAATCCCAACTGAAGTACTTTAGTAGCAGTTCTTATCCCTTCAAAATGTCCTTCGTATAGAGTTGAATAACAATGGTACAGAATGTTATGGATTTCGTCATCAATGGCACATTTCCTAATTATTTAATTAGCACAATGTTTAAACAAGAAAGGTTCATCCCAATAATCGTGCTTGGTATCATGAAGAAATTTTCGTCTTCTTTGACAATTGACATAAGTTGGCAACACACCACTTATTAAATAGTTCACTATGTCGGCATACCAAGGTAATTTCGTGGAAACTAACAATTGTTCATCTGGAAATTCTTCTTTAACAATCGTGTTATGATCACCTTTATTTCTAGATTCTAACATCGACAAGTGATCAACCACTTGATTCTCAGTCTTTTTCCGATCTCTAATTTCCAAGTCAAACTCCTACAGCAAAAGTATCCACCTAATCAACTTGGCTTAGCATCTTTCTTGCTCATTAGATATTTAATAGCAGAATGATCTGTGTAGACTATGAAATTTATACCAACTAGATAAGAATGAAATATATCGAATGCGAACACCACAACCAATAACTCCTTTTTCGTGGTGGTGTAATTAAGTTGCACTTCCGATAAAGTTCTGCTAGTATAATATATTATACGTAGTATTTTTTCTTTCCTTTGCCCCAACATGGCTCCCACAGCATAATCATTGGTGTCACACATGAGTTCAAAAGGCAGTGTCCATTCCAGAGCTACTACAATTGGTGTTGCTATAAGTTGTTTCTTTTAGCTCTTCAAAGGTTACCAAACAATATTCATCAAAATTGAAAGGTCTATTTTGCTCTAACAAAGTGCATAAGGGTTTAGATATCCTCAAAAAAGCTTTCCCTGCTAATCTATCCAACATTTAATCAATGAATGGTAAGGGAAAATGGTTATTCCTAGTTGCCTTGTTAAGCTTGCAATAATCCATACATACTCTCCATCCTGTGATAGTGCGAGTTGGTATGAGCTCGGTGTTATCATTACTTACTACCGTGACACCTTCTTTCTTGGGTACACATTGTACAGGACTCACCCATAAGCTGTCTGAAATCGGGTAAATAATACCAACATCAATGGAATTGCTAGGGCAATCCTCCAACAAAATTTCTTGACCTCATTTCTTAATAACTTCTTTCATGTTCGGATTCAATCTTTATTATTGTTCAATGGAATTGCTAGGGCAATCCTCCAAAAAAAATTTATACATGTAAAATGCAAGGCTAATTCCCTTTATATCAGCTAGGGTCCATCCCAATGCCTTCTTAAATTGCCAAAGAACATTCCTCTTGCTCGGGTGTCAACTCGGTAAATATTACTACCAACAAGGTATTGTTGTCACCCAAGCAAGCATATTTCAAATGTTGTGGCAAAGGTTTTAACTCCAGTGTAAGGGGTTCCTCTATAGAAGGTTTAGGAGGATTTAAAGGATCGATTTGATAAATCCAAGTATTCAAACTTCTTCTTTGGTCTATCCACTATCTTCTTGGCTTTCGTAAACTCACCGAATTTCCTAAAACTTATTGTATCACTCTACTCGAGTGTGTCTTTGTCACCATCGAAATTACTGGGGCAAAATATGGTGAACGCCTCCACAGCTATTTCTATCAACCCAATGACATGGAATTTATCATTAGCATCGACACATTTCAAAGCATTAAATACATTTAAGGTAACCTACAAATCATTTACCCTCATGGTCATCTCACCGCCATACACATCAATTAACGTCCTGCCAGTAGCAAGAAAATGTTTTCCAAGAATAATTAGCACATCTTGATCAACTTCGCATTCTAAAATAAGGAACTCCGTAGGAAAGATAAATTTATCTACTCCTACCAGCACATCTTTAATTTTACCTCCTGGATGAGCATAGGATCGATCAACCAGTTGCAACGTAACCTTAATAGGTCTTGCTTTTCCAATTTCTAGTTTTCTAAAAATAAACATAGGCATTAGATTTATACTCGCTCCTAGATCACATGATGCCTTACCAACATAATGATTTCCAATTGAACATAGGATAGTGAAACTCTTTAGGTCCTTCAGCTTGGAGGTAATTTATTTATCAACATTGCTACGCAAACTTCAGTGAAAGGAACAGTCTTAAATTCTCCCAATCTGCGCTTTTTTGACAATATTTATTTCACGTAATTAGGCACTTTCTCCAAAGTTTTGACCAGTGGTATGTTGATGTGGAGTTGATTCAATACATCTAAAAATTTTTTAAACTAAATATTCTACTTAGAATTGTGAAATCATTGAAGAAAAAGTAGAGGTTGTCATCTTTCAAATTGCTGATATTTTTTTCCTGTGGCACTCTTATTGACAACATGATTTGATTCTACCAGAGTATTTTGCTATTTACCCTTTTTAGGTTCAGTATCTTTTTCAGATGACTCTAGGATCTTTACATGGATGTAATTTGAGTTGTCTTTTCTTGCAGTGGCATCTTGAGCAACGTCATCAAGCTTAGTTCCACTTCTAAGAGTGATGGCCTTGTACTGTTCCTTCCCTTGTGATCTCAAATTCTCGGTATCACTTGGCAATGCTCCTTATGGTCCCGAATTCAAAGCATTCGCTATTTGCCCTACTTGATTCTCAAAAGCTCGAAGAGATGCAGACTGACTCTAAAGTACAGCATCATTCTTGGCCATATATTCCTTTAACAAGGCTTCAAAATATGATAATGAAGATGATGCCTGACCCTGCTAAACATTTTGCCCCGACATAGGATGATTATAACGAAGCAGTGCACTGTTGGCATTCTGTCTTGTAACATTGTTAAAATTCCCCACACCTTGATTATTCCAACTAAAGTTTGGATGTTTCTTTCACCCTTAGATCATACGTGTTGGAATAGGGGTTATTATTTTGGTTGAAATTACCCATATAACACACTGATGCTGGGTTTGATGGACATTAATCAAACACGTGATCTTCACCATAATAAACAAACGAAAGCTCAGCTCAGTTCATCTCCTGATCTATTTTGGGCTTCTTCATTGTTTTGATCATATTTGCCAAATAAGATACCTGGGTTGTTAACGAAGTGATTGCATCTAGCTCCATAGAACCAGAAGCTCTCTTGCTTATCCCAACTCTTATAATAGGATATTGATAATCATTGTTGGAAATCTTCTCCAGAATTTCATATGCTTTTTTTTTAAGATTTATCCAACAAAGTACCATTGGTAGATGCATCAATTACCGTCCTTGTATGTGCATTCAGCCCATTATAAATATCTCTATCTGAGTACAGTGTTGAAATCCATGCATCGGACATTTCCAAATTAAGTTTTTAAATCATTCTCAAGCTTCATATAGTGTTTTATCCTCTAATTTTTGAAAAGAAGTGATTTCATTTCTAAGTTTGGCATTCATATTTGGGGGATTTTACTGTAGCAAAAATCTCTGGCAAAGATCATTCCATAATGCCACTGTTCTTGACGGTAAAGTATTCAACCATACTCTTGCACGATCTCTTAAAGAATATGGGAATAGTTTAAGCCGCAAAGCATCTTCAAGAACACAATGCTGTCTAAACGAGTCGCAGACCTCTAGTAAAAGTCTTAAATTCAGTCTTGGATCTTCAGTAGGTAATCTACTAAACTGTCCTACTATTTGTAACATCTAAAACATTACCAATTCCAACTCAAATTGTTGAGCCTGTATTTGTGGTCTAGCTGTCCCTGGATTTAGGTCATCCAAAATTGGCACAACATGCTCTCGAATTGGTTTGTCTCGGTCATTTATCACCCTACAAACATGAGAATTAGCATCCTGACCATTCATATTATCATTCAAACCAGGTATCACCCTACGAATAAGAGGATTATTATCTTGACCATTCAGATTATCATTGAGACCAGGACCATTCCCATTCCTAGCCATTTTTCACCGTTCTTTCTACCTTCTTCGTAAAATTCTTTTGATCTCAAGGTCAAAAGGATACTCTTTGTCAGCAGGAATTTCTCTTCTTATGCACAGATGGCAAAACTGTAGAAACTAAATTAAATTAAGTTAAATAAAACTGATGCAATTAAGTAAAATAACAAAACCAAATTTCACCAAATTCCCGATCTTTAACAACGGTGCCAAAAACTTGACACTTGTTAAATGGTATGCGAATTGTGCAAGTATACACGTCGATTAAAGTAGTAAAGTGATAAATGAGATCGTCTCTACATGGACCAAATTAGGTATAAAAGTGGTCAAGTTATTATAATGAATTATGATTAATGTTATGGAAAAACCAAGTCAAGTACGTAGTGGTAAATTAAAATAGTAAAGATGTGTGTAGAAAGTATATTGACTAATACTGAAAAATGCTAAGGCAAAGAAAGAGTAAAAATGCAATGGCAATTACAAGAATAATTACGTATGCGAGCGAATAAATAAATAACTAAGAATAATATGGTAAAGATATTACGGCATAAAATTAAGAGTCTATGATATTGGTTTGGAAGGTTAGGATTACTAAGAATTTGCCCTTACTTTCACTAATGCCTCAACAAATTTGTACTTAATTTACCACTCAGAAGAAACCTAAAGTAACCTACTTCTCTCGAAAGCTAGATATCAAGTCACCTAGCCTGTGTCTATAGGCCTTAGCATGGTACCCTGCACTATTTTGTCTTCATTCTATACAAACGCTGCTCTATGTCTAAAGTCCTGCAAGTATCCGGTCGAATACTAGCTTGTATCATTCAATTTCAGTCCAACTAATCTAACCTATTCAGAATTAGATTCAGTTTATAGGCATACTACACTCATCTATGTCTAGAGAATGTATGCATACAATTGGGAAATAAAAACAACTAAATGGAATAGTAGATTCAATCAAATATATGCTTCAACCATTAACGAAAATATAAGTTTCATCGTGTAATTTGAACCCTATAAGATTTAGCTCATAGGTTGGCAATCAAAATTCAAGTTCAGAGTAACACCCAACATCGTTTCAATCAAATCAATTCATAGGAGAACAAATTAAGAAATAATAGAAGAACTTAGAAATATGGTTGTCGCCAAGTCAATCCATAATCCAGCAGCACAGTATCCTGTGGTGGTTGAGAGGGACTACCTTCAGTTTTCTCCTTTCATCTTTACTTAACCGTTACCCTCTATTGTTGCCTCTAGATCTCCACACCCTTTAAGGTTTCTTCCTTTGGCTTTTTATAAGTTTTTCTTCCTAGGGTAACTCCAACAACCCACGATATCTTCTCTACTTTTTTAGGTAGATTTTTCTAGTACAAGTAGAGCTGGGCTAAAACTGGTATGTGTTAAGTGTTGACGGTCATCTTCTTGAAATTGTCAAGGCATTTGTGTTGGCAAACTGTCCAACCTTTTTCTTTGTAAAACCTTAACTCTTTTATTTCTTTCTTAATATCTTGCACTTGCTAAACCACCAAATACAACCCTTCCACATGCAATTGAAAGTACCTAACATTTAAAAATTGTCTAACCTCCTAATGAAATGATAGAAATATCAATGAAATGTCCTAAAATGAAACTAAATGTACTAATTACAAGCAATTAGCTAGGTTTAAAGGCATGAAGTATAACTCTTTTCAAGAGTTATCAGTCGCATCTCGAAAGTTCGCCCGAATTCCACCGGATAATGAACAATATGGATATTTGGAAGAGGCACGATTAACAGAAATTATGCGGGTACTGTAGAAACCCAAGGCATACGAAGACAATATGTTCTCTATATAGGGATACGTTGGGAATCAAACGTCAAGAACATTAATTTTAATGAAATTTCATATTCATTAGTGTGCTTTGTGTATTCAATTTGGTTTAAATTCTTATTTATTCTTAACTTAAGCATAACTCATGAATAGACAAAGGTATTGTCCAAATAGAGACTTCATAGCAATTGTAATAATTAATAATGTATAATACCTAAAAAGATTGTTTCGTAAAAATTAATTGATTTTTTTATGACATTTTTATTTACATCACAATATTTATAACCTAAAAATATATCGCACTCATCGTCGGGGAGAATGTGTGCCGCAAGATGGTGGAAAACGGTCACGTGTAGTATTCCTCCATGAAATCGAACTTACAATTGGAGGATCAACAGGAGGTGCAACTAGAGGTGCCTCCGGAGATGATTCTAAATATGCCTCAGGAGATGATACCGAAGAGGCATCTGAAGGTGTATCCAGAAGTGTGGGCCCATAAACTTTCTCCTCATCATCATCATCGTCTGAATATGAATCTCACATGGTCCCATGGGCAACTATATCTTCAAGATTGGCAGCATCATTATCTTTCTCTATGGTTGATTGTTGCATCGTCCTCACCGACCATCGTGTATCCACCACTTCTGCATCTGATGGTTGCGACAATAAGCCACTCCAGTAAAACAGTGACGTGTACAGTGTTTGGGTCACTATAGGCGTATAACCATAAGGTGCCCCAAATTCTGGGTACCTTAGCATCAACTTGGGCGTCTACATTAGTATCATCGTCAATAACAGTGCATAAATAAAAATCTATCCCGATACAAGGTTTATCATTTTCATCCATATAGGGCGTAGTATGTGAGGGACATCAGTGTCTCGAAATATGAACCTACTGGAACAAAAGAATCGGCCACGTGTGCTAGTGGTCTGTAGTGAGATGGTGCTTGTGAAAAATACATGGGGGTTAGTGAATAAAAGAGGAATAAGTTGAGGGAACTGACCTGGGTATTATGTAACCATAGGCAGCACATCTTCTGTCGAAGCCGATGATGAACCTGTCGTGAGACCATGTCCCTTACTTCACTACTATGGTAGTTGATGTTGCCTCTCTGATCGAATTTACCTACTCCTCGCCTCAGATGGTAGCAGATACGGCTTGCCAACAACTCTTAACCATGCCAAGTAATCATCAGTTGTCACCATATCCGTTGAGAAAAATGGTTCTCGAGCAGGTATAGATTCCATCCTACAATCCCAAGCTTAGATGTGCTCTTTGTGCTTCTTTGCCCAATCTTCATCATTCTTCCCTCGCAAATGGGAACATGTATAGGTCGGTGACTTTATGACATAGAAATGGTATACGCCACCAGGCCAACGGCTGTAGCAGCAGCAAGCAACCACCGATCAACATCTTATCTGATTGCGTTGCTCGATAAAGCTCTCGGTATAACGTCAACAATACAGCAGATCCCCAACTTAGTTTTTCGTATTCACTGAAGTCTATTAGATGTAGAAGCCACCTTATGTGCACCAAATTTCTAGATTTTTTGGGAATTAAAATGCCCTCGATTAACCTTATAATGAATGCTCGGGCGTACTATTGTATGACCTCCATTGCATCATCGGGAAGCTTACTAAAATTTTTCTCTAACTAGTTGATCGATATCCGACCACCTTCGAACCTGTTCGCGACCTTCCCCAACATTGTCGTACATATTTCCACTTTCCATTGAATCACCGCTAATCCCGTGATGACTGGCCCATCCATCGGCAGACTGAGCTGTAACGCTACATCCTCGAGTGTAATTGTACACATGTCGCATGAAAGGTGGAAAGTGTGTGTTTCAGGCCTCCATCTTTCCACCAATACACTGATTAATGTGGGATCGAGTTTGAAGCCCCTTTGCATGTTAGATGCATGCAAGAATCCAGCCTCTTGCAGGTACCCACAAATTTCAAAGATCGGAGACTCCCCCGTATTATGTATGAACGCCTCCAGTACACGATCGTCCGCTTATTTACAACATAAAAAATTATTTAGATTTATCAAAAAAATAAATTGACATAATTAAAAATAACAAATTACCATTGCTAATTGGGCAACAAAAATACGGTTGTTGTCGAAGCGGATTAGAGAGGCATCCATTCCCAAGAAACTGATTCGATCGAATAAAATACAATATAATTAAAATATATATTATTTTTAAATGAAAATATAAATAAATTTTGAATAAAAAGCTTGAGAGAGGTGA
Source organism: Gossypium australe (assembly GCA_005393395.2). NCBI lineage: Eukaryota > Viridiplantae > Streptophyta > Magnoliopsida > Malvales > Malvaceae > Gossypium > Gossypium australe. The sequence goes on along the minus strand of CM016620.1, from coordinate 17,095,034 downwards.
AAGAGTTTGAGAGAAGGATGTGAATGAAAAAAATAAAATTTATAGGGTTAAAAAATTACCATTATGGTTTTTAATTTTTTTATCATTTGGCGCGATAACGGTCAAAAAGCCATTAAAATTATCGTTGAAAGAAAACGCGTCCAGCTAGGTGCGCTTTCTAACATATGGCAGTAAAAGACACTCAACTGGGTGTGCTTTCACATTCTCTCTCCTCAAAACTGGCCTATTTCTCTAATTAAAATTAAAATTAGCCTAAAGGCCTAAATAAAAAATAAAAACAACCTAAAGGCCTTATTTAGCAGGCACTTCTAGTATATCTATATATATATATATATATCTATATATAATATAAAACTAGCTCCTTTGAGAGCTATTAGAATTAATAGTGGTATTATAATCATTTAGTCATTAATAATTGGGTTAATATGCAAATTTGACATTTTATTTTAGGTGAAATTGAAATTTGTTACTATACCCTGTTCTAATTTATATTTGACAACTAAAAGATGGTTTTTAAATGAATTTTTCTATAAAAAGTTTAAATATTTTTATATTTTATTTTAATAGTTAATAATAATTAATTATATTAAAAATTAACAACCAATTAGTTTATAAAAAATAAACTTATTTTTTTCTTTTATATATATTTAGTTTTCAAGTCTTTCTTTCACTAATTACAATTTCTATGTAATTTTTTTTAAAATTTTTAATATTTTATAAATTAGATTATTGTTAACTGTTAAAAGATAATATTCAAAGAATATTTTTAATGTTAATTCATCAATATCAATATCGAATAATAAATTTTAATTAAAAGTCCGTTTATGGTTAAATTTAATAAAATTTAAAGTTTAGTTGTAAAATTCAATTACATAAAAGTTGAATGATAAATTTATCAATATTTTAAAAATATAATCACAAACATCAATTGAAATAAAATATAATGGTAGATTCCAACATTCATCTATGATATGGCGGTAAGCTTGCTCTTTAAACCTTAAAAATTAATAGTGTATTATTGTCGAAAATATTAGCTTAATAGGGATAGGTATGAAAAATTATAAAAAGTTTTTTAAAAGTTTAAACATTTAGCAAATATCAAATGTTTGTATTTTTTATGTATTTTTATTAAAAATATAATTTTATATCATATATTGCTTTGAAGGTTATAATATTTGGCATAAAAATTTTATTTTTCTTTGATTTTTGGATACAAGCAATAAGGATTTTTTTTTTTCAATGGTTCTTTTTTCATCATTTAAATTGATTTATTCTTTTTTTTTTCTTTTTTTACTTTTATTACAAATGCATGTATGGCTGGTTCTTACTCATGTCAATGATTATAACTGGCGTAGTAAGTTTATTCACTCTCATATTATTTTTTCTTCACTTTAAACTTTCATATGAATAAACAACACTTAACTAATTACTAAACAAAAAGTTATGCTTATTCTTCAATTCTTCTTTAATTTTTTTTTATCATAAAGCATTTAAAACCTTCATTTTGTTTTATCCATATAAGATGGCTAGAAAACAAACTTAAATGCAAAATATGAGCATATATAACTTTGTTATTTAATGTAAAAGATCTAAATTTGACTATATGTATCACATAAGTTAACTTGATTTAATTTATTAACTTAATGCAAAATGTAACACCCCAACCCCGGCCCACAAGCCATGACCGGATCTGGTATGTCACGGGGTAAAAGGAGTTTGAAAGGTTCGGACTAATAATAGAAATTTTAAAATTTGTTAGGGGTACACAACAGTATTTGCTAAAACTCAAGTGGGTTGATTTGGTAAATCCGATTGAGTTGAAAATCCTTTCTTCCTTTAAAACCATTTGATCATTTAAATTTTAAAACAATAGAGTGATCAATAGCTAAAAAAAATTTCGTTACTCGATGGTAACATTTTTGAAAACGCGTACGAGTACTTATTTTTTTGAAAACGTTACTTTCAACCGATTTGCATAACCATTCGTAAGTTCGTCAGTTATATAATAAAGTAAAAACAACTACCTAACTATCCAAAATAATAATAATAAGCGGCCATATTACAACCCAATCGAATTGTAGTGAATAATAAACTTAAAACGGGGCAAAATAAAATTTCAAGTCCACAAAACCAACATGGCCGCCTCAAGCTCTCCTCGGCTCCGCATCCGCACTCTACTCACCTGCAAGATGATATGGGAAGGGGTGAGTCACCAAGACTCAGTGTATAAATCCCCAACCCGGAAATAACACTCATACACAAGATATTAGTATAACATGCAATTTATGCAACCCAACCTAGCCATCCATGCTCCTTTTTCTACCCCGTGTGGTACCAAACCACTGGTGGTGCCAAACCACTGGTGACTTATAGTCACGATATCCGTCAATACGTGTGGTGCCAAACCACTGGTGGTGCCAAACCACTGGTGACCCGAGGTCACAATCAAGTGATGGGGCCAACCCATCGTGTGATACCAAATCACTGGCGTCGATCCCGTATCTCATAGTGGAGCCAACCCACGGTGGTATTAAGCCACAGGGACGAGACGCTATGAGGTGCCAAACCTCTGGAGGTACCAAACCTCTGGTGACCGTAGTCACAATGTGTTACCAAAACACTGGTGTCCGTCGACACGAATATTACTCCCTCTCATCAATCCCACCATCATCATGCTCATATCACAAGTATCATGATCCCGTATATCATGCAATCATATATAGCATAGTATTTCACAGCATATGATGGCATATACAACATATATCGTAAATCGAGTAATAGGGGACTCACCCGAAAACCAAGCTTATGCCCACTAGGCAACGTTACCACATGAGAGGTTATTAATATTGTCAAATAACAGTTTATACTAATAAAGTGTGTAAGAGCTTACACACCTATTTAATCGAAGATTTAACTGGCAATCTCGTGTCTATGCGATATTACAGAAGTCCCGAACTTGTCCTCGAATGCTCCTATATTCGGCCATTATAGGTTAGTATTTAGGGGTCTCATTTGATTAACTAACAAGTCCAAAGTTATTGGTCATAACATAACCAAAATAGGGCTCTAGGCTGAACCTTTATCAACACAAAGCAAAGTGATCGAAAACTCGAACTTCTGATTTCTTGGCCGATTAGTCCCTTCCTAAAATCATAGTACAAGATACGGTTATCACTCAAAATACCAAGAATGGCCTTTGGCCGAAAATGCTCAACTATTCCTAAGCTTACCGAAATCCCAAGTCATTGTTTGACTCATTGAGATCCTCCGAAGAATAAAAATCCAAAGTACTCCTTGGTGTCGACTAGACTCAAAAGTTACCTATCAAGACACTCGCACATGATCGGCCAATTATTACCAAATCTTCAGTTCAAATTTTCGGCATCCAAAAGAGAAAAAAAAAACCGCATACTAAAGAAGTACCCTTACCAACCCCTTGAAAATGGTAGCCCCGTCCTCGGTGGATTCGGCCTAAGCTCTTAAAAGGATGGAGAACAAGGGTTCGGCTATGACCACCGTAGCAAAAGAAAGGGATTTGACAAAGTGCAAAGACTAAGAGATTCGGCTAACAACAATGGTAGAAACAATGCTAGCCGAAATACTCTCTAGCTCCTCTCAAAAAGAAAAATCGAGACTCTAGCCTAAGATCCCCTCCCCCTTTTCGGTCAAGAACAAGCTGGTAAGGGGAGAAAAGAATTCATAAATTTTTGGCTATGTAAAATCTGGGAAGGAAGGAAAGAATCTAAGTCCCTAAAGCATGCTACACAATCGGCCATGCTTCAATTTCCAATCTTCAAGGCCGACCAACTATTCCCTTCCCCAAGGCATATTTCAATTTCCATTATCATTGTTTATTCAATTATCCTTTACTTCCATGCTCCAATAGCTAACATAAAATAAGGAAAACACCCATCTTAGCATAAAATATTACACCCATACTCCAATTATAATATTAATAATACTAATAATAATAATAAAAGAATAATAATAAAATAAATGCTACCTTCCTCCCTCCCCATACCGTGTAGCTGGAAGGAGACGTGGGCAGCATGCCTTGCATGCATGCGTGCGCCCCTGCAGGTTGCCAGCATGCTGGCCCAAAAAAAAATATCCCCAGGTGCTGCTCCCTGGTCTCGAAACTGGGACCTGGAGGAAAGCTTTCTCAGCAGCGTCCTTAGCCACTCGGCCGTGGACTCCTTTCATACCATAATCTGACATGAAAATTCTTTTAAGCTTCCCTCCCTTGGCTCCCTCACGCATTTAATGCCAGAGGCCAAAATAACAAAACACCCATATCTAGCCCAGGGGTTTCGAACCCAAGACGTGAGGGAGAAACCCCCACACCCCAACCGCTCGACTAACTTGACCTTCATGACGAAATCGCATTGCATATTTCTTTTAAATCCTCCCCCGGGGGCTTCTTTAGTTTAAGCGCTAATGAGCAAAAGTTTAAAACGTCTTAAGCGCGGCTCCTAGGGCTCGAACACGGGACCTCTAAGCCGTAGTCCTTCCCTAGCGCCTCTAGCCACTCGGCCCAGCGTTCACTTGTGACAAGCACTCGTCACAGCTTCTTTTAATCACTCTTCCGCTCACAATACTAAAAGAAAAAAAAACTGCACATGTGCTACCCCTAGGATTCGAACGCACAACCATTTGAAGCCCTCCCCCTTAGCTTCCTGCGTCCAAGCCACTCGGCCTGCATTCATTTCATGAAAACAACGCATTGAAGTATTCTTTTTAAGCCTTCCTCAGCGTTATTGCCCCTTTCAACAAAAATAAAATCTTATGTTGCACCCTCGACTCGAACTCCAGACGTGCAGCACCATTCAAAGCACTCTAGCGCCTCAACCATCCTGCCAGCAGCTCCTTTGAGGCATGATTTGCACCGACAAAAATTATTTAAAGCCTTATTTCATTAAGCATGCGAAATAAAATAAAATAATTATGAAATTACGAACTACCCCCAATTAAGATGTTACAGTTCTACCCCCCTTAAAATAATTTCGTCCTCGAAATTACCTGGGTCAGAAAAGTTGGGGGTATTGCTGCCGCATCACATCGTCGGGCTCCCACGTCGCTTCCTCCACGCCATGCTTCCGCCATAGGACCTTCACTAAAGGAACTGACTTCCTACGCAAAACTTTTACGTCCCGATCTAGGATCTGCACAGGTTCCTCTTCCATCGTCAAATCTGGACTCACCTCAACTTCCTCAACTGCCAAGACGTGTGATGGATCAGAACGATAGCGTCTAAGCATGGAGACATGAAACACGTCATGAATCTGATTCAGTTCTGCAGGTAACTCGAGCTGATAAGCCACTGGTCCCACTCGTCTCATCACCTTAAACGGTCCAATGAACCTTGGACTTAATTTGCCCTTCTTCCCAAATCTTAGCACATTCTTCCATGGTGAGACCTTCAGAAAAACTTCGTCTCCTACGGCAAATTCTATGTCCCTCCGCTTGAGATCAGCATAAGACTTTTGCCTATCCGAGGCTTCTTTCAACCGAGCTTGGATCTTCTTCACCTTATCCTCAGTTTCTGCAACCAACTCCGGTCCTAACATCCGTCGTTCACCCAAATCTGTCCAACAAGTGGGTGTGCGACACCTCCTACCATACAATGCTTCATATGGTGCCATCTTAATGCTTGCCTGATAACTGTTGTTATATGCGAACTCAGCTAACGGCAAAAACTCTTCCCAACTACCTCTGAAGTCCAAAACGCAGCCTCTTAACATGTCCTCTAAAATCTGAATAACCCTTTCCGATTGCCCGTCAGACTGTGGATGGAATGCTGTACTGAAATCCAACCGTGTACCCAAAGCCTGATGTAGCGCTCTCCAAAACCTTGACGTAAATCTGGGATCTCTGTCTGAGATGATCGATACTGGCACGCCATGCAACCTCACGATCTCTGCCACATACAACTTAGCTAACTTCTGAAGCGAGTAATCCACTCTTACTGGAATGAAATGAGCCGACTTGGTCAGACGGTCCACAATCACCCAAACTGCGTCCTTCTTGCTGGGCGTGAGAGGTAGCCCACTGACGAAGTCCATAGTGATCCTCTCCCATTTCCACTGAGGAATCTTCACCGTTTGAAGTAACCCAGATGGCAACTGATGTTCAGCCTTTACTCGCTGACACGTGAGACACCTTCCCACGAATTCTGTTACCTCACACTTCAATCCTGGCCACCAGAATTGTTTCCGTAAATCTCCATACATCTTGTTACCTCCAGGATGCATAGCGTAAGGGCTGCTATGTGCATCCTGAAGAATTCTTTGCCTCAAGCCCACATCATTCGGCATACAAGGCCACCCTTGAAAGCACAACACACCATCACCAGTCAAACTATACCCTTCCAAACCGCCATCTTGAACTTGCAACCTTTGCGTACTTAAATTGTCATCCCCTAATTGCTTTTTCTTGATCTCCTCGATCCAAGTTGGCTTAACTTGCAGCTCTGCCAAAAGACTTCCATCGTCGTATAGACTGAGACGAGCAAACATCGCCCTTAAGTCAGTCACGACCTTTCGGCTCAATGCATCAGCCACCACGTTAGCCTTGCCTGGATGGTACTCAATTGAACAGTCGTAGTCCTTCAACAGTTCAATCCATCGGCGTTGTCTCAAATTTAAGTCCTTTTGCGATAAGAGATACCTCAGACTTTTGTGATCCGAGTACACTATCGATTTCTCCCCATACAAGTAGTGCCTCCATATTTTCAAAGCAAAAACCACTACTGCTAACTCCAAGTCATGGGTAGGATAGTTAACCTCATGCGGTCTTAGCTGACGGGATGCATAGGCCACCACCTTCCCTTCCTGCATCAACACACATCCCAAACCATTATGGGACGCATCACAATAAACCGTGAACAATTTCCCCGCCTCAGGCTGTACCAAAACGGGAGCTTCCGTCAGAATCTTTCTTAGCTTATCAAAACTTTCTTGCTGCTTCTCTGACCAAACAAATGGGACTCCTTTCCTTAATAGCTTAGTCAACGGTGCTGCGATTAAGGAGAATCCTTCCACAAATCTTCGATAGTACCCGGCCAGACCCAGAAAACTTCGAATTTCCGCCACTGACCGAGGTGGTTTCCACTCCAACACCGCTTCGACCTTGCGGGGGTCCACTCTAATCCCTTCTGCTGACACCACGTGACCCAAGAAGGTCACCTCTCTAAGCCAAAATTTGCACTTACTGAATTTGGCATACAACCGCTCCTCCCTTAGTATTTGTAGAACTATGCACAAATGTCTATCATGCTCCTCCTCCGTCTTTGAGTAAACCAATATGTCGTCTATAAACACCACGACAAATTGATCCAAGTATTGCTGAAACACCATATTCATTAAGTCCATGAACGCTGCCGGCGCGTTGGTCAGCCCAAACGGCATCACTAAGAACTCGAAATGCCCATATCGGGTACGAAATGTCGTCTTGTGCACATCAGCCTCCTTCACCTTAAGTTGATGATAGCCTGACCTAAGATCTATCTTTGAGAACACCGATGCACCCTTTAGTTGATCAAACAGGTCATCAATCCTAGGCAACGGATACTTGTTTTTGATCGTTAGCTTGTTTAGCTGACGGTAGTCGATACACATCCGCATTGACCCGTCTTTCTTCTTGACAAACAACACAGGTGCTCCCCACGGAGATATACTAGGTCGAATGAATCCTCTATCCAAGAGTTCCTGAATTTGAGCCTTCAGTTCCACCAACTCCTTTGGTGCCATTCGATAGGGCGCTATAGACACAGGTGCCGTCCCAGGCAACAAGTCTATGCCGAACTCCACTTCCCGATCTGGAGGCAGACCTGGAAGTTCTTCAGGAAACACATCAGCGAATTCCCCTACAGCTCGAACCTTCTCAACTGCTGACTCCTTAGCCTCCAAGGCATAAATTCGAACCAACAATGCCTCACACCCTTTTCTGATCATTTTCTCGGCCTTCAAGGCAGACACTACATTGGATAGATAGTCTCTTCTGTTACCTATCATGACCACTTCATCACCCTCAGCCGTCTTTAGAATCATGCGCTTAGCAGCGCAATCCAACCTTGCCTGATACTTAACCAGCCAGTCCATTCCAAGAATTAGATCGAACTCCCCAAACGGCAGTTCCATCAGATCAGCCACGAACACTACCCCTTGGAGTTCTAGGGGTATATCTCTATATAGCTTGTTTACTATCACAGAGTGTCCTAGAGGGCTAATTACAGTCATCTCGCTAGAAGCAGTCTCAAAATCCAAGTTCATAGTCTCTACCACACTGCTGGCAATGTATGAATGCGTCGAACCCACATCAATTAACGCAACATAAAGGAGACCGAAAATTAGGAACGTACCGGTGATGACGTCCGGTGCGTCACCCTCCTCGCGACGCCTCGCTGCATAGACTAAGCCAGGCTGCCTAGCTTCGGTGTTGCCTGCTCCTCTGCCCTGAATTCCGCGACCACGATTAGGACCATTGCCTCCCCTACCATTACCACGACCCCTCTGCGGTGGTCCCACATTCCTTGCTGGAGTACGGTTCTGACCTTCTGGCTGATTCCTTGCCAACTTCTAGGGACAATCCCTTACACGGTGATCTGGAGATCCACATTCGAAGCAACCCCTCTCACCGGTGTAACAACCTCCCCAATGTGACTTCCCACAACGATTACACTGAGCCGGTCTCTGATTAGGAGCTATGGGCCTTCCAGCCTGATTCGGCCCACTCTGTCTGGCCCTCTTCTGCGCAGTATTTCCCGATCCAGGCGACCCAACACCTCTTTTCTGTTTGCTCCTATCATAACTCTGCCTCACAGACTCTCGGACCCTTTCGGCTACCTTAGCCTTTTCTACCAGAACAGCAAACTCACGTACCTGTTGTGGAGCAATCAGCAGCCTTAAGTCATCCCTAAGTCCTTCTTCAAAATGGACGCAACGATCATGCTCAGTAGACACAACTCCCCGAGCATAGCGTCTCAGTCTCAGGAATTCTGCCTCATACTCAGATACCGACTTGTTTCCTTGCACCAGTCCCAAAAAGGTTTTCCTCTGAGTATCAGTGTAGCTGGTGCCCACATACTTCTTCTGATAATTAGCTTTGAAGTATTCCCAAGTAAGGTCGTCTGCTGTAGCGCCGTCTCGAACCGTGAGCCACCACTGGTATGACTCGTCCTTTAGGAGCGACACCGCTCCCTTCAGCTTCTCCTCATTTGTTAAGTCGAGATCGTCCATGATCCTCTCGGTGGATTCTAACCAATATTCGGCTGTACTGGGTGCGACACCTGACACACCCCGAAATACTTCAGCTCCATTGGATCGGAGCCGCTCAGATACAGACTTCCGAGTTCTTGTACCTCTACTGGTCTCAGCCATCATTTTTAGAACACGCAGCATAGCCTGCGATACCGACTCACCCCCCGTCTGATCCTGCTGTCCATCACCAAAAGTTGGGGGTGGTGGTGGAGGTGGTATCTCATTATCCGATCCTTGGCCCGACCTAACTGGTTCTGTCATGGCCATCCGGCCTCTACCGCGTCCCCGACGGCCGCGACCTCTAGAACTCATTTCTTATGGCGCAATCTGTCTTAAAAAATTTTATGAGTTAGTCAATGTTCCACTAATTATTAGCAAGGAACTTTATGGGCGAAATTAAGGAGTTGTTCTTTCGATCAAACAAGTTTCAAGTCTTCTATCGTAATTCGAAGATACACATTCACTTATTCCTTCACTCTTTTTGACCCATTTCTTAACCTGGGGGTATTTTCGTCATTTACCCTACAGGGGTATTTTGGAAATAAAACAGGGTGAGTTTGTAAATCTTGACAAATCAAGGGAAATTTAAAAAAAATTTGCAAAACTTGGGGTTCTTTTTGAAAAATTGTCTTCCCAAATTGGTAGTGTTGCAAAACTTTGAAAATCAGGGTCATTTTGGTAATTTTGCAAATTAGGGGCAATTTTGTAATTTTCCAAAATCACGACATTTTTGATATTTTGCAATTTAGGGATCTTGGGTATAAGAAAATTTTGTTAAATTTTTGGGGTAGCTTAGTAGATTTTAAAACTAGGGGTATTTTAAAATGTCCATAAATCAAGGGAATTTTGTAATATAAATCTTACAAGTTTGAGGGAAGTCTTTAAAACTAGAGTTTTTATAAAAATGCGGCTAATTCCCTTTCAGGTTTTAATAATAGGTTTTAGCCCACGAACAAGTCCTCACGGTTTGGGTGAACCAAGGCTACGCACCAGGTAGGATTCCCGCGAAGAGGAGGTGAGTCGCTAAGACCACTTAAATACCAAGCTCTTCCGGATCCAATCCTAGACATGCGTACAAGGGTTACCACACCTTAACTCGGCGACTTAGTCATGGGTTTGTTTAATTAGGCAATTATAAATCTTATGCGATTGTTTGGAGTAAACTAGCCCTAGGGTTCATATACTTTTCATACTATCTACGTCCCATTTTCTACCCCTTTACAGATAATCATTTACACACAGATTAAAGATACTTACAAGAGCGGATCGGTGCCGGAGACTCGACGCCATGTTGTTCAACCAAAACCATTTTCAAAGAGGTTTTCAAAAGCCTATCTAGCAAAACATTTTTAGGTCTTAGGCCCTCACAGCCGAGTTTTTGAACCTGGCTCTGATACCAAATTGTAACACCCCAAACCCGGCCCACAAGCCATGACCGGATCTGGTATGTCACGGGGTAAAAGGAGTTTGAAAGGTTCGGACTAATAATAGAAATTTTAAAATTTGTTAGGGGTACACAACAGTATTTGCTAAAACTCAAGTGGGTTGATTTGGTAAATCCGATTGAGTTGAAAATCCTTTCTTCCTTTAAAACCATTTGATCATTTAAATTTTAAAACAATAGAGTGATCAATAGCTAAAAAAAATTTCGTTACTCGATGGTAACATTTTTGAAAACGCGTACGAGTACCTATTTTTTTGAAAACGTTACTTTCAACCGATTTGCATAACCGTCCGTAAGTTCATCAGTTATATAATAAAGTAAAAACAACTACCTAACTATCCAAAATAATAATAATAATAAGCGGCCATATTACAACCCAATCAAATTGTAGTGAATAATAAACTTAAAACGGGGCAAAATAAAATTTCAAGTCCACAAAACCAACATGGCCGCCTCAAGCTCTCCTCGGCTCCGCATCCGCACTCTACTCACCTGCAAGATGATATGGGAAGGGGTGAGTCACCAAGACTCAGTGTATAAATCCCCAACCCGGAAATAACACTCATACACAAGATATTAGTATAACATGCAATTTATGCAACCCAACCTAGCCATCCATGCTCCTTTTTCTACCCCGTGTGGTACCAAACCACTGGTGGTGCCAAACCACTGGTGACTTATAGTCACGATATCCGTCAATACGTGTGGTGCCAAACCACTGGTGGTGCCAAACCACTGGTGACCAGAGGTCACAATCAAGTGATGGGGCCAACCCATCGTGTGATACCAAATCACTGGCGTCGATCCCGTATCTCATAGTGGGGCCAACCCACGGTGGTACTAAGCCACAGGGACGAGACGCTATGAGGTGCCAAACCTCTGGAGGTACCAAACCTCTGGTGACCGTAGTCACAATGTGTTACCAAAACACTGGTGTCCGTCGACACGAATATTACTCCCTCTCATCAATCCCACCATCATCATGCTCATATCACAAGTATCATGATCCCGTATATCATGCAATCGTATATAGCATAGTATTTCACAGCATATGATGGCATATACAACATATACCGTAAATCGAGTAATAGGGGACTCACCCGAAAACCAAGCTTATGCCCACTAGGCAACGTTACCACATGAGAGGTTATTAATATTGTCAAATAACAGTTTATACTAATAAAGTGTGTAAGAGCTTACACGCCTATTTAATCGAAGATTTAACTGGCAATCTCGTGTCTATGCGATATTACAGAAGTCCCGAACTTGTCCTCGAATGCTCCTATATTCGGCCATTATAGGTCAGTATTTAGGGGTCTCATTTGATTAACTAACAAGTCCAAAGTTATTGGTCATAACATAACCAAAATAGGGCTCTAGGCTGAACCTTTATCAACACAAAGCAAAGTGATCGAAAACTCGAACTTCTGATTTCTTGGCCGATTAGTCCCTTCCTAAAATCATAGTACAAGATACGGTTATCACTCAAAATACCAAGAATGGCCTTTGGCCGAAAATGCTCAACTATTCCTAAGCTTACCGAAATCCCAAGTCATTGTTTGACTCATTGAGATCCTCCGAAGAATAAAAATCCAAAGTACTCCTTGGTGTCGACTAGACTCAAAAGTTACCTATCAAGACACTCGCACATGATCGGCCAATTATTACCAAATCTTCAGTTCAAATTTTCGGCATCCAAAAGAGAAAAAAAAAAACCGCATACTAAAGAAGTACCCTTACCAACCCCTTGAAAATGGTAGCCCCGTCCTCGGTGGATTCGGCCTAAGCTCTTAAAAGGATGGAGAACAAGGGTTCGGCTATGACCACCGTAGCAAAAGAAAGGGATTTGACAAAGTGCAAAGACTAAGAGATTCGGCTAACAACAATGGTAGAAACAATGCTAGCCGAAATACTCTCTAGCTCCTCTCAAAAAGAAAAATCGAGACTCTAGCCTAAGATCCCCTCCCCCTTTTCGGTCAAGAACAAGCTGGTAAGGGGAGAAAAGAATTCATAAATTTTTGGCTATGTAAAATCTGGGAAGGAAGGAAAGAATCTAAGTCCCTAAAGCATGCTACACAATCGGCCATGCTTCAATTTCCAATCTTCAAGGCCGACCAACTATTCCCTTCCCCAAGGCATATTTCAATTTCCATTATCATTGTTTATTCAATTATCCTTTACTTCCATGCTCCAATAGCTAACATAAAATAAGGAAAACACCCATCTTAGCATAAAATATTACACCCATACTCCAATTATAATATTAATAATACTAATAATAATAATAAAAAGAATAATAATAAAATAAATGCTACCTTCCTCCCTCCCCATACCGTGCAGCTGGAAGGAGACGTGGGCAGCATGCCTTGCATGCATGCGTGCGCCCCTGCAGGTTGCCAGCATGCTGGCCCAAAAAAAAATATCCCCAGGTGCTGCTCCCTGGTCTCGAAACTGGGACCTGGAGGAAAGCTTTCTCAGCAGCGTCCTTAGCCACTCGGCCGTGGACTCCTTTCATACCATAATCTGACATGAAAATTCTTTTAAGCTTCCCTCCCTCGGCTCCCTCACGCATTTAATGCCAGAGGCCAAAATAACAAAACACCCATATCTAGCCCAGGGGTTTCGAACCCAAGACGTGAGGGAGAAACCCCCACACCCCAACCGCTCGACTAACTTGACCTTCATGACGAAATCGCATTGCATATTTCTTTTAAATCCTCCCCCGGGGGCTTCTCTAGTTTAAGCGCTAATGAGCAAAAGTTTAAAACGTCTTAAGCGCGGCTCCTAGGGCTCGAACACGGGACCTCTAAGCCGTAGTCCTTCCCTAGCGCCTCTAGCCACTCGGCCCGGCGTTCACTTGTGACATGCACTCGTCACAGCTTCTTTTAATCACTCTTCCGCTCACAATACTAAAAGAAAAAAAAAACTGCACATGTGCTACCCCTAGGATTCGAACGCACAACCGTTTGAAGCCCTCCCCCTTAGCTTCCTGCGTCCAAGCCACTCAGCCTGCATTCATTTCATGAAAACAACGCATTGAAGTATTCTTTTTAAGCCTTCCTCAGCGTTATTGCCCCTTTCAACAAAAATAAAATCTTATGTTGCACCCTCGACTCGAACTCCAGACGTGCAGCACCATTCAAAGCACTCTAGCGCCTCAACCATCCTGCCAGCAGCTCCTTTGAGGCATGACTTGCACCGACAAAAATTATTTAAAGCCTTATTTCATTAAGCATGCGAAATAAAATAAAATAATTATGAAATTACGAACTACCCCCAATTAAGATGTTACACAAAATATAAATATGTTGGCAAATTATGTTATCATTCACGTTTATCCTTTTGTATAGAAAGGTATATTATTTGAAGATTGAGACTGCAAATCTACAATCCTTTATAACACACCTTACCCGAAATAAATTGATACATCACGAGCAAGGGATGTTATATTTGGAGACTAAGTCTACTCAACTCAAACATCAATTTTAAAATTTTGTTTTAACACAATTAGACTCTTTTAAAGTTATTCAAGTCATTTCTAGCGTTTCTTTAAAATTTGGTTGCAAACAGGGACCATTCGGGACATATTCGGGTCAAAACAAGGTAAACAGGGTCAATGTCGCGATACTAATTTATGATGCCACGACATTGAGCATAGATTACCAAAAACATGTTTGAAACATCTAAAACCAAGTTTAAACTATCATCAATCTTTCCATAACACTTCTAAACATTTTTAGGACTCAAAATATGTCAAATTATCATTCAAAAACTTCATATAACATGTGTATATCTCTCTAAAGAAGATTATCCCTAAGATACAAAATGATATTAGGTATGCATGTCATAGTTTTGGAACCACTTAGTTACTTTATAATAAAATTTCATATGATTCTAACCCTATGTACATGCCACTCTATTACCAAAATTTAAGTTCCATACACTTTAATCCTTGCTTGATGATGAGATGAGAATGAGGATGGCCACTGCAAAAGATGTCTTCAAAACGATATTTACCTACGTGTTATGTTTGAGAAATCTTAGTAAATACTCAAGAATTCATGTCTTACCTTTGAATTCAATTAGCTAATTCTATAAATAAATAAATAACTATTATTAACATGATTACAATGATTGAACCAAAGATAAAGTACATAGTAACAACAAGGGTAGTTAACACATTTTCACTTACTATACTTTCATCATTCACTTATCTTTTGTATACCACTCACGTTGCCCCTTGTAGACTCGAGTAAACAAGAAGAATATATGGAATGTAATCTCAAAGCACAAGAGCATGTAAGTTCCAAATTATCACAAACACTAATAAATAACTATTATTAACATGATTACAATGATTGAACCAAATATAAAGTACATAGTAACAATAAGGGTAGTTAACACATTTTCACTTACCATACTTTCAGCATTCACTTATCTTTTATATACCACTCCCGTTGCCCCTTGTAGACTCAAGTGAACAAAAAGGATATATGGAATGTAATCACAAAGCACAAGAGCATGTAAGTGCCAAATTATCACGAACACTAATAGTGTTAGAACACAATCACCAAAGTGCTAAATTCACGAGTATGCCAAGTAATTCCTAATGACATGCCATCTATATCCCACAAGTTCAAATCTTGTCTACAAAGGCTTAAATATTATTATAAAATCAAAATTCATTACAAGCACACCCAAGTTTCATAATTTCATAGTTACACATAACTTTTCAATATTTCACAATTTAGTCATTTTCTCTACACAATTAATCACACCAACAATAACCACAATCATTTACCACTTTCTTGAATTATTCACATATTTATAAAGATACAAGTATTTAAATTCATGGCATTAACACTTACATTAGCATAAAATTTTAAAACCTAATTAAGTAAGAAGAAGTCTAAAGTACTTACAAATTTGGCTAAATTATACTTCCTTCAAGCTTTATCTATTTGTTTTCCCTTGTCTAAATTCCTTGTAGCTTCTTCCTTGTCTTTCTTTTCATTTCATATCAATATCATAAAATATGGGATATCAATATTCTTAATCCTCAACACTTTCATGTTCAAATAATCAAAGTAGACATGAAGCTATTACTAAATCATGAAGATCTTACATTAAAACCTTGGTTACTCACATTATCTAGATTTTCTTTCTTTTCAAACATGTACTCTCCTCTTCCAACTTGAAAACTAAGCTTGCTAAGTTGTTGTTAGCTTGATTTAACTAAGGTTTCTATCAAGATTTGATGATTTCAAGCTTGGAAGAGCTTTTAATGATGATGGGGGATTAGATTGTAAAAGAAAGAAAAGTTTCTTTTGCCCCAAATGCTTGTAACATGAAGTGAAGAAAAAGATGATGAAGAATCGTCTCCATCTTTCCTTTAAAATATCATTATTATAATATTAATAATAACAAAATATAATAATAATACCAATAATAACAAAATATAAAATAAAATATTATAACTTATTCATAAAAATCTGTTCATCATCATTATCCATTAGCTCTTGGTAAAATCATTCTCCATGTCCTTACACATTTCACCACTAATTTAATTTAATCCTTTTCTACTTTAAATTTCTCACTTTGACCCCAATGCTTTGTATAACCTTATAATTTAGTCTATAGCCTAGACTAATATTTCTCAATACGTTAATTTTTTTAAATTTTCTTCAGTCTCTTATTACTTTCTCTACTAACACTTATAAATCACACTTTATTTATTCTGAGAAATTTCACTCGTAATTGCTCAACATAATATTATTATGACCAAGGGGTTCTCAAGGGATGTTACACCCTTCTTGCTTATCTTATTGATCATTTGTTGAAGTACGAGTTTCACTTGCAATACTTGAATTTTCTACCATAACCATTGACAAGAACTCTTTATAATATGGACCGACTTTGATCTAAGTAGCAATTACAAACATAAAATCGATTTGTCGCGACAATAGAATTAAGAGAACTTTAGCTCGATACCATCTTAAAATCTTGAACATGCAAAAAAAAAAACATAATATTTGCTTGAAGAGAAATTAAAGAAATTTAGTAAACAAAAAGGAAAAGTTTTGAAGAAAATAATTATTGGTAACGTTAGTTATTCAGCAAAAGTCGCTTTCATTGATAACCAGGTGACAATATTTACAACCCTTATACAACAATTTTAACCATCTTACTAACTAAGAAATGGTACAAAACAAACTTAGTTACAATAGACTTAGTTGACTTTTTAACAAACTATTCAATTTTTGACTCGTGCTGCACATTCTTATGCTATAATAGTCCATTCCATTTTTTAAAGCTTTGAAGCAATTTAAGATTGATTTTTCGATTTAAAAATAGTTTTTTTTTCTCATTAGATTAAGATTTTAGTTGAGATAAAAAGAAAGTGGATTCAATTGAAGTTTTTTTTTCTTTTGTAACTTAAATTTTAAAACAAATTCGCAAGCATTATTATTAATTACTATTTAGTAATATAAAAGAGTATGTCCAAACTTTTTTTCCCTTTCTTTGAATGGTTTTAAAAATTAAAAATATTTACATATAAAATCTATTATTTAAATTCATGTCATTATCTTATTTGTTCATTTTGTCTGCTATTGTGTAATAATTGGCAACTTTATGGATTAATATATCCAAAAAAAAACTTTAGGGACCAATTTAAAAAAAAATTTGTCAAGTTCAAAGCGAATCAATAATTAAGAAATTTATTTTTATAATATTTAATTAATTTTAATTTTAAAAATTATTTTATTTGTAACATCCTGAAATTTAGAATTTTATGTTTTGCCTTATATCATGCAATAGGCTAGTTAAAAATATTAATTGTGTATGTCTAGGGGTTCAATGAGGGCTCGGGGTTGAATTGGGCCTTAGTATAACTTTTGTGTTTAAGCACTTTAAGGAGAGATAGTAAGAGGCATCAATGCTTAAGGAAATAAGTGTGTATTTTGTTAGCATAAATGAACATATGGCAAGGAGGTTGTGGTGTCAAGTGGAGAGCATGGAGGGAAGGGGTTCAAATCCCATCTATTGCAACTTTTGGGATTTAAATTTTTGAGCTTCTCAAGTGTTGCATGGTAAGTGTCGGTCATGGCATCAAAGGAAGGAAAGAAATAAAAGAAAAATGGAATGATGACTAAAAGATAAGGTAAGGAAGAAAACAAAGAAAGTAGAAAGAAAGAAACAAAAAGATATTATGGTATGGAGGGAAATATGGGAAAGTGGAAAGAAAGAAACAAAAAGAAATTATGGTATGGAGGAAAATATGGAGGGAAATATGGGAAAGTGGAAAGAAAGAAACAAAAAGAAATTATGGTATGGAGGGAAATATGGAAAGGTGGAAGGAAAGAAACAAAAAGAAAAGGAGTAAAAAGGGGAATATGTTGGCATGTTTCATGGGTGATGTTTTAGAAAGTGTTTTTGGTCAACACTTATCCCTTTTTGGAGAAGCAACACACGGCTTGGGAAGGAGTAATTGGGTAGCCAAATTCTTCATTTGTCATTTGGCAAACTTTGGTGCTTGTTAGGCCAAATTCCTTTTAGCATTACTTTGTGTCATTTTTTTTCTTCTCCAACTTCTTCTCTAATCCATACCTCCATAGCCGAACCCTTCATCTCTTCTTTATCATTTCTTCCCATTCGTGTTGACACTCACTCCTTTGATTAATCGAGTTATAATGGAAGGCCGAAACTTTAATTAATCCGTAGTCATAAGTCAATCGATGGAAATCGGATTCATCATCGTTTAGGTAAGGAGTTTCTTCTTGGATTTTTCATTATATCTCTACTCAGCTATGTTACAAATCGGATCGAAGTTTTGACTAATCGATTATTTTAGGGATGAAATCACTCTATATTCTCTACTTGTTAATCCTTTGAAAATAGTGGTAAGCCAAATCTTACCCCTAAACAACTACTTTCTCTCATCGTGGTATTTTTCTAATCGAGTGTTAGGGTGTCATAGGTGCCGACGATCAAGAAGGTTTAGTCCTTACCGAAATCAGGTGTGTAATCTCATACCCTTCCAAATACATGTTTGAAATGGTGTGTAATCTCACACTTCTCTGAAATTTTCATGAATGTTCTGTGATTTGGTTGAAATACCAAAGAAAACCGGAAATCGGCATCCGGGATCACTCGGGCGCGCGTAGGTTCATAGTGGTAACCATGTTTTTGTAATAAAATAGTTTTGGTCAGTGACAGTGATGTGATTTCAAAAAATCATGAGAAATAGGAGAAAGGGAATTATAAAGTGATTAAGATATCAAATTAAAGCTTACTGTGTCTATTTTAATATGGAAGAAACGGAGAAGAAAAAGGAATTTTATATTCTAAGATATGTTAATTTTAGTGAGACTGGTTCCGAATGACTTCGTGGTTCCCTGATCTGTTTTGGAAAAATCATATAAAATCGTACAAAGTGAATTATGAGTTATAGTTTATATGTAAAGAGTGAGTCTATTTTCATTAGAAACAAGTGGGAGTGGGAGCAGTATATGAAAACCGTACAATGAGATATTTAAAATTAAGGTAAGAGAGGTCAGAATCATTGGACAGTGAAACAAGGGAAACTTTAAGGAATAAACTGTACTAAATGGCTAGGCCAAAAATTCTGAAAACATTACAGTAAGAAGATATATGAGTCTAGTTCCAAGGAAATTTTACGGATCTAGATTTCGAGTTTTCTAACTCGAGTTATGGTCAATTTGGTCAGTATGACGCAGATGGACAGTTTAAATTTGTATGCCCCAAATTACTAGTTAAGTTTTAGTTACGAGATTACCGAATTATCCTTGGAGGGTAAATTACCAAAATATCCCTGGGTTGCAAAATTACTAAAATACCCTTGGAGGGTAAATTACCGAAATACCCTTGGGTTGCGAAATTACGAAAATGCCCCTAATGGGTCGAATTACGAAAATGCCCCTTATGGGCTGAATTACGAAAATGCCCCTTATGGGCCGAATTACGAAAATGCCCCTAATGGGTTGAATTACAAAAATGCCCCTAATGGGCCGAATTACGAAAATGCCCCTAATAGGCCGAATTACGAAAATGCCCCTAATGGGTCCAATTGATAGATTGCCTTAATGGGCCGATTTGCAAAGTGTTACAATGGGCCGAATTTTTGTATTGAATCTTTGAATTAATTGTTGTTGTTTATATTTATAAATATCATGATTTACTATGTATGTTGCATTTGCATATTTTGCATAGGATGGGAAAAATGTAAAGGAAGAGAAGTGTAGCCTGGTGGCTCTGCCACATTTTGATTCTGGTGGCTCTGCCACATATTCTGGTGGCTCTGCCACAAATTTTGATAATGGCTATGTGCCAATTTAAATATGGCTTTGTGCCATAGTGATTAAGGCTGTGTGCCGATTATATTACAGTATATGATTTTGGTGGCTCAGCCACAAGTATTATAAATGGCCATTGGCCTGCGAATTATTATTAATGGCTTAATGCCTACATATGGTGTGTTGGCAGGGTGGGTTGACTGATGATCACCCACAGGTGTGTTGGTTGGTACGGGTGGTGTGTAGCGGATGGATTATTAGGATTGGGTTGGGAATTGCATTACATTCACATGATATTATAGATACATTATTATGTAAATGGGCTTAGGCCCGAGATATTGTTAAATGGGCTTCGGCCCAAGTTATTGTTTAATGGGCTCAAGCCCAAGTTTTTGCTAAACAGGTTTAGACCCAGTGGATAATGGTAAGGGGATTATACACTACCCTTGTAGGTAATGCTTGATGATATGGACTTGGGCTATGGATGACTCAAGGGAGGCCATACTTCAGAAATGGTTTATTTGGACTTTAGACTTCTTTCTCGTTTATTTTATTACTTTACTATTTTGGGTTAAATGTTGTAATAAGGCCTCTGGACTATTTTTATTTTGCTTTATGGTTGGGATGTTTTTATTATTTTTCTTAAATTGTTTAAAAAGGGAATTTTCTAAAAAACTTAAATAATGGTTCCCAAAATCGATTAACAAATGGATTTTCAAAATAAACTTTTACAAATATTTTTATACATCGGAGATATTTCCTTCGAACTTTATTAAAATCAGTTTTACTTTATTTTTAATATTATTTTAATTTTCAATTCAAAAAAAATATTATTTTAATTTGGGTTTAACATTATGTAATAAGGCCAATGGGGTTTATTTTTCTTTAAATTTCCATTTTCAGTTATATGCAAACTATAAACGATAAATTTCTGGGTCTTCTTAAACAATGACAGCAACGGTTTTAAATTAAGCTTCCGCAACAAAAGGTTTTAAGGATAATAATGTCTTCCAAGGATGATTTCTAATAAACCACATTTTGAAATAAGCAAACGAAATCTGAGGTTTCAAATAGCAAAAAAGTTTTAAATTCTTTAAGAAGAGTTTCTAATGAAAACATGGTTTTCGAAAAACTCTTCAATGTGACGCGTCAAATTCGGGTCTAACTTCTAGGCCGGGTTTGGGGTGTTACATTATCAATGATTAATTAAAAATTATAAAAAAAATATAAAGCACGGGCCTTGTAACGCCCCTTAACCCAAATCCTTCACCGAAATAGAGTTACGGAGCATTACCGGAGTTACAAATTTATTTATCAGACATATTACTTCATCTAGCATTCATATTTGGAACTAATCAAAATCAAACATATTGTCCCTTAAACATATTTATTTTTCTCGACATGTATTACTCGTCTCAACATACTTAATTTCCTTGTATCAATGTATCAAAGATAATCACATATTTACATGTCATGATTAATATCATTCTCTTGTCATTTCTTCTTAAACATAAATCAGTTAATTCATTATATCAACATTTCATGTACTATCAACTCATATTTCCTTATATCACATAATTAGGTTACACGAACTTACCTAGCTAAATTGTAGAAATACCAAGATTTAGGGGTCTTTTGATAATTTTTTTATTTTCCTCAATTTTTCAACCGTCTTGATCTAAATTAATAATTTCATTCAATTTATTAATTTAGACAATAAAATAATTCATTTCACTCAATTTGATCATTTTTGATATTTTTACAAAATTACCCTAAAATTTTACTTTTATTCAATTTAGTCCCTGAGTCTAAAACATGCAAATTATCCATTTAATATAAATCAATGCTAGCTGATTATTCATATATATATTTTTCCTCCTCCTCCTCTCCATACCACATCCTTAATATATATAATTCTACTATTTACTTATGTGTTCATATCAAGCTGTCCACTTGAGTTATAGTCAACTAAATTATTTATATCTTGAGCTAAAGAATTCCAAATTAAAAACCACTTGATGTTTCTAAAACTAGACTCAAATATATTTCTACCATAAAAATTTTAGAATTTACACTTTAGCCAATAAGTACAGTAAATTCTTCAAATTTATCCACGTTCTGCTGTTTGACAGCTTTGACCTTTCCTTACTACAAATTAATTATCTCTTAGTACGGGCTTTGAATGATGCCTCCATTTGTTTCTCTTGAAAATAGACTCATTAAGGATTTATACATATAAATTTAAACCCATAATTATTTTTTTACATTTTTTGATGATTTTCCAAAGTTAGAACAGGGGAACCCGAAATCATTCTGACATTGTCTCACAAAATTTATTATAACTCATAATTTACAATTTTATTGATTACACTGCTTCTTATATGAAAAACTATACTCAACAATATTTAATTTCATATTTTATTCATCCTCTAATTCGATTTCTACAATTTTTGGTGATTTTTCAAAATTAGACTACTGCTGCTGTCCAAAACTATTTTAGTGCAAAATGTTAATTACCAAGTTTGTAACACCTTTATTTCCTTTCTCTACAATATTTCCCGTCACTTTATCTTATTTTCCTTCACTAACATATCAAGAACACAAAACCTTATATAAGAAAACTCTACATTAACATCATTTCCATGCTTTTTCAACAATATCAAACTTAAAAATATATTGAAATCTTGATGTTCTTACCTTGTCTTACTGATTTTAATCTTTAACTTGATTTTCTCTCTCCTCTGGCTTCTATTTCTCGAATCTAACTTGATATTCTTGCTCCCATTAATCTCCTTGTCATCTTCCTCTCTTTATGGCTATGGAAATTCTGTGAAAATGGTAAATTTTTGGTGAAAGGACCAAATTGTAAAGAAAGTAAAACTTTCTTTCTTTCTATCTTCACAAAAGTTGGATGCATGGGAAAGGTGGTGGATGATGTGTTTTTTTTCTTTCCACACACACATATATATACTAAATAAAATAATAAAATAATAATAAATATCTTATTAAAATATTAATAAAGTAATATTTATCTAATTAATTAATTTAAAATATCATCAACATAATCATTATATTCTAGAATTCTCTCTTACTAATTGACCATTTTGCCCTTCATGCTCTTTTAAAATTCCATCATTGAGTCATCACTTAATTTGGAAAAATTGTAATTTAATCCCTCATAATTCTTCACCTATTCGATTTAGTCCTAATTCATCCATTTTTCTTAGTTTCTAGATTATTCCATCCCTAAATAATTTGCATTATTGGTCCTTCAAATTTTTCATATTTACACTTTAACCCCTCAATTTTTTAAGTATTTACTCTTAGGCAACAAAACTTTTCTCACTTTTACAATTTAGTCATTTCTCGAATTAATAATGTAATATATCATAATATACTTCCCAATGTTGACATAATCCAAAATGTCCCTTTTTGTCACTTTATTTCCTTACTTAACTATATCAAGTATAATATCTTACTTTCTTACTGTAGTAATTTTCAGGGTATTACAGGCCTCTAATCCTTGTAATATATATAATAGTACTAAAATGGTTAAAAGTCATAATAAATGTATATATATCATGCTAAATGATTTTTAATTGATGAAAATATATTATACACTAAATTCTTGCTATTAGTTTTTATATTATGCTTATGTTGAGAATTTAGTCCTTATGCTATAATTTGATTATTTTCATTTTCTGTGCTTTTCGAACATGGAAATTTCAATCCTGACCAAAACAATTATTGTTAAATTTATTAAGTGTAGCAGTCTATTTTCAGTGATGTTGAAAACAATGGTTTCGGGGCCACAAATACAACGAGTGAGTCCATAAATATTATTATTTAATATTTACAAGTCAAGTATAGAATTACATTGAAATTTGATTTAATGATTTTTGTTAATTGAATGAATAATTAGGTTTAAGTGGTATGTCCCTAAAGTTAAGCGATTTTAGAAAATAAGGTATCGAGACCTCGTTTCTATAAACAGAGCATGTAAATATTTTTATTAAATGTTTACGAAGTGATTATATAGGTGTATTAAAATGTGGTCCAGAAATTTTAACGTTTGGATAGTTAATTAAAGAAAAAGGACTAAATCGTAAAAGGTGTAAAAGTTAATCACTATGGAATTTTATGGATTAAATCATTTAGTTGTTATAAGTGAATGAATTTAAAAGGCAAATATACCTTTGGTAATACAAATGGACGGTTAAGGGCTAGGAAATTTGTTAGTTGAATGAAATCATTAAGGGTAATATAGTAATTAAGTTAAAATGAGCATAAGTTAAATAATAATAGATAATAAGCAAACTATCATCTTCTTTAGCCTTCAACCATAATAAATAGAAAAGAAAAACACCATTCAAGACTTTGAAGCTTTGGTTTAGCTAGAGTTCATGCATGTAAGTGATTTTCAAGCCCGTTTTTTAGTAATTTTTATGTTTTTGTGATCGTTGTAGCTTAATCTAGCTAAATTGGGGACTAATCTGCAAAACTATCACATGTTTTGGATTGTTCCATTGATGAGTCGATGATGTTTTTGAAATTTGACGATAAATTTATAAGCTTGGTTGTTGATTAGGACTATTTTGTAAATGAAATTTTGTTAGTTTTGAGTTTAGGGACTAATGTGAAAATAATTAAATTTTAGCGTGACAATTTTGTAATTTTTATGTGTTTATGGACTGTTTTTAAGGTGCTGGTAAAATTAGTTTAGAGTGTTGAGGTTAATTGTGGAATTTTAGATAGTTTTGGGTTTAGGGACTAAATTAATAAAAAGAAAAAGTTTAGGGTAAAAGTGTAAAATGACGATTAAGGGTCAAAAATATGAATCTCCGTATTTCATGTTATTTGAATTATTTAATTCAACGAAAACTATTATTTAGATCAAGAAACGGACCAATCGGATTTAAGCCGTGAAAAAGCTAAAGTATCGGACTAGTTGTCAGCTTCGATTTTACAACTATTTTGGTCTAGGTAAGTTCGTATAATGATTAATTCATTATTTTTAGATTTTTTTAAATGTTAATGAATAATTATGTTAGTTATATCTTAAATGATTATTATGTGTTATATGCTTAATGAGATTAAATGGTTATGGTGATCAATTGACGAATTGTGGAAAATGTAAATTTCATGAATATGTATATGAAATGTTATATCAAAAAAGTAATCAAAGGATGTAATGTGTCCCGTTTGAATCTTGTAATACCTAGGATACAAATGACATGTCATTAAGGGTTATACGGTTTCGGGTGCAGGTCTTAGATGTCCTACCGATGGTTGAGATCTGCATTTGTTACAGATTCTCCACAACTCGTATGAGCAGCATCGTATTGTAACAGCCCGGTTTAGACCCTAGTCGAAACAGTGGTTTCGAGACCAAAAATCTGAGGTCAAAATAATATTTTAATATTATTTTCTGTGTTTACAGTATGTGATTTAGCTTGTGTGAAGTTTCTGTGTGAAGATTTTATCGATTGTGTGTTTAATTTGCGAAAAGAACTTAATTGCATAAAGTGTAAAATGTTGTGTGCTGATTGTTAAGTGCTTAATTGATGTTGTCTTTATAATTTGGAGGTTTTATGATGCAAATAGCCCATTTTATAAGTTAGTGGAAGATGATAGCATGGTTTTGTTGTTATTATTAAATTTCATTAAGGGCAAAATGGTAATTGGTGTATTAAAGATAATAAAAATAAAACAAAACACAAATTTTTTCATCTTATCATCTTCCTTGCCGAAATTTGAAGAAGAAAACGAAAGGGATAGGGCTTGAAACATTCGGCCACTTCAAGCTTCAATTGGTATGTGATTTTTGTTCGGTTTTTGATGATTTTTACGTTTTTTTTTTACCGTTGCTTAGTGTATTATCAAATCCATGCTTTAATTTTAGAATTTAATGAATATTTTGAGATGTGCCATTGATGAACATGTGAGCTTTGTGTTGATAGTTGGTGAAATATGAAAGTTTGATGTTGGGTTAACATACTTTGTCTTTGAACTTTTGGTGAATTTGAGTAAATTGGGCTAAATTGAAGGACTAAAATATGAGATAAATGAAATGTGTGGGCTTGTATTAGCATGGGAGGAATTCGGCTAAGCTTGTGTGAGTAGAAATTTGGTGTATTTTGTGATTTTATGAAATAGGGACTAAAGTGTCGAAATGTAAAAATGTGAGGGCTATTTTGCAAAATGCCCTAAATATGTGTGTGTGGACTAAATTGAATGAATTGGTGATTGAATGAGTTGAATTCAAATGTGTATAGAGTATAGACCAAGAAAGGAGAAGTTTGGATCAAGATCGAGGAAATACAAAGTGCTCGATTAATCGACCATTTAGGTATTTCGACGTCCGAGGTAAGTTCAGATATAATACTAGTTGTTAAATTATATCTTCGTGATGTGAATTGAATGAAAGTATATATAACTAAGAGATTAGAAATGTTATGTGCGAAATTAAATTAGATGGCACTAAGTGTGCGTATTTGAAATCGAGACAGAGATGGTTAGCACTGTGTGTGCGAAAAGATAGAAGTTTTGGCTTATTAATTGGCACTATGTGTGCGTTACCGATATAAGTTCGGTTTCACATATTGGCACTAAGTGTGCGATGACGAATATGCTTCGGCTATGAATAGGCACTATGTGTGCAATTAAAATTAAATGGATATCAGAAGATGTTTAGATAATAACATCGAGCATTGATTGGTATGGAAGATGAATAACTATGTGTTTGATAAGGTATATATTAAACCTTTGTGGTTGATGAAATGATGTATGGAATTATGAATGGTTGAGTGAATATTTTGGCTATGGCTGATATGGTATGAGTAATTGAAGGTTGATCTATGTGATGGATGTATTTGTATAATGAGTTTGCTTAGTTAATTTGAATGTATTGTGTCACGAACTTACTAAGCTCTTAAGCTTACTGTGTGATTTGTTTTCTCTGTTTTATAGTCTTAGTAAAGCTATCTCGGATCCGGGGATCATCAGCTTCTCTATCCCACTATCGATAATTTTTTTTTGTGGGTACTTTTGAAAGATGTGTATATTGAATATGGCATGTATAGGCTAGTCAATGTGGCATGTTTTGAGTTGTATAAACCTTGCCATGTGATATGGCTTAGTAGTTGAATGTTGTTGGTTTATACTTGATGCTATGGAAATGATGAATTTGGTATGATATAGTGGGATTGGAATTGGTATATTTCATGCTTGAAATTAGTTGTTTTTGAATGAGCTTATTTGAGTAGAAATGATATTTGATTAATAAATGGTTTAGATGATGATTAAATGGTGCATATATTGGTATGATTGAGTGCCATTTGTGGTATAAATGTTTGTGAAATAAGGCTTGTAGGTTAACTTAAGTGTGGGTGGCAAGATTGGCCTTGAAAATGCCTATAATTGCCCACACGGTTGAGCACACGGGCGTATGGCTCAACCGTGTCGTTTAAGTTTATAATTCGATTCAAGTTAGAAGCAACCACGGGCTGGACACACGGGTGTGTGGCTGACCGTGTGGTGCAAGTCAATATGTATGACCTATTTTGACACAGTTTAGACAAACGGGCATGTCAGAGGCCGTGTGCCTACCACACGGGCATTTGACCTCTGTAGTTTTGAAAAATGTTTAATTTTTCGAGAATTTTCGTATGTATTCGGTTTGGTCCTGACCTCTTTCTAACACCTGTATAAGGTCTTGTAGACCTTAATAAAGGACTATATGTTTGTATTTCCATATGATTGATTGGTGATTGACTTATGTTGATTAAATGGATGTGAAATGTTCTGAATGTTCAATAATACCTCTTAACCCTATTCTGACGACAGTTTCGGGTTAGGGGTGTTACAGTATAGCTTAACATCCCAAACCACAACTCGTGTGAGCAAGCCCACTTCACGGCTTGTGTGAGCATTACAAATACGTTTACAGTTACAGATATAGGCACGCTTTGTGTGAACATGGTTCCCGTGTATCCGACGTTGTTTCATTTGGTTCAATGGGTAATAAAGGCTTAAACGAATGAACTTAATTATATAAAATGTTATGAAATTATAATAGATGGAATGGAAAGTGTTGACATAAGAGCTTTAAAGGTATGAATGTTAACATATTAGAGATGTGATGAAGGTTATGTATATGGATATGTTCTCAGTATATGTTCCTTCATATGGACGGATGTTTGATGTTTCATTATTCAACTCACTAACTTGTGAGGTTGGTGTTGTATTAGGAAATGGATAATCTCTTAAGTTAAGTATGTCAAAGGAATTATGTATGAGTTTCATAAATTGAGCCTATTCAATAAGTTTACATTTAAGATTTATACGAGCTTACTAAGCACTATTTGCTTACATTAGTTTTTTTCTTTTCCTGTAGATCATCATAAAGTTCAATCGGTTGCAACCTAGTCGGAGAACATATACACTATCCGTCTTTCACTTTGGTAGATTTTGATTATTATGTTGATGGTTATAAATGGCATATAATAGGAGTTTTTATACTATTTTGTTAATATGGTATGGTTTGAGCTTATGCCTAGCTTATTTGTATATATATGTCCTTGATTTTGGCTTGTAAATGTCTATGTAAATATGTGTCTTTGGTCATTATTCATGCCCTTTTGAAGTTGGTGACTTAAGGTAGAATTGGGATGTGAATGAAATGGCCAAATAGTTTGTGTGGTGTATGTTTAAGGTT
The DNA here is from genome assembly GCA_005393395.2 of Gossypium australe. Lineage (NCBI taxonomy): Eukaryota > Viridiplantae > Streptophyta > Magnoliopsida > Malvales > Malvaceae > Gossypium > Gossypium australe. The sequence goes on along the minus strand of CM016620.1, from coordinate 17,066,303 downwards.
AGTCTTTTAGCATTGAGATTGAATTGATTTCGTATATGAATTATGGTGCCAAGTGATTGCATATTGGTTAGGCATATAGGTTGATTGATTTTAGCATATTTTAGGTATGTTTGATTGTGTTTTTAATGTGTGAAAAGTGTTTTGAAATGGTCTGGTTTGGTGTGCAAGAAATGGTGTTGAAATGGCTTGCATTAGGGGTTATTTAGGGAGCACACGGCCTGGGACATGGACTGTCACACGCACACGGTGACACCTCACGACCATGTCTCATTTAAATTTTAAATTTAGGATGAACCACACAGTCTCAAAGAGTTACATGGCCTAACGACATAATCGTGTGACCAAACTTCGAATGCACACACGGCCTACGACACGGCCGTGCAACCCTATTTCGAATACTCACACGGACGAACAAACGGGCTGGGACATAGCCATGTGTCCCATACTTCGAATTGTACACGATTGGGCACACGACCATGTTTTTTAAACCACACAGCCTGGGCTATGTCACACGGTCATGTGACCCTTGTTTCCGAAATTTTTTTCAATATTCCCAAAAATATTCTGTTTTGTTTCAAAATTATCCACGAATGTTCCCGAATTATTTTTAGGGCCATAGGCTTAGTTTATGGCCCGTAAGTATCCTTGTTTTAATTAAAATGCATATTTGAATGTTATTATTAATTTTGATTAATTGTATATGATTGAAGTTAATTGTTTCTAATTGTACCGTAATACTTTATAACCCTAATCTAGCAACGGAGACGGGTTAGGGGTGTTACATTAAGTTTTGCTATTTCCAAAATCTTATACTACAATTATATCATCACGTGTGTAATGTCATGTTAGTTTGTTATTTTCACATATTGCTCTAAAAAAAGGCAAATAATGAATTTAATTACAGTCATTTTTTGTCAAGATTAAAATTTCAAATTTAAAAGGGTAAACTACACTACAGTTCACTCAACTATGCTTAGATGTCTTTTTTCATCACTCAACTTTTAAAACTTTCAAAATGGTCACCCAACTTATCGAGTTTGTTGTTTTTGGTCTATTTCCATCAAGTGTTGTCAAGTATTTGACGGAAGAGTGAAATAGCAGTCCAAAAATTAGTATAATAAAAAATTTAGCCCTTAATTTTTATATATTATATCAATTTAGACGTAATTAAAAAAGTTAAGCTTCAACATTACAAATTATCTCAAATTGATCCTAATTCTTAATATATATAAATACATATTTTGGCTAGAAAGTAATATGTAATTAGAAATAATTGTTTAAACAACATATATATATATATATATTTAACATATCCATAAAATTCAATAAAAGAAAACAATTCTATTACATCAAACATTTAATATTCAAAGAATTATTGTTTTTCTCCTTCAAATAATTTTCAAGCTTTTCTTTGTAGGGACCAATTGGGTTAGTGAAGAATTTAAAAAGCAGTCTCTTAAAAGAGGATTGACCCTTTCATATTACATGTGAAATAAATCAGTGTTTAAAAAAAATCAATTATGTAAAGGAATATAATATGAACAAATTATTACTTTTTTTTTGTCTAAATTCGGTGATTTGTCTATCTTTTAAAGATTTTGCCTTTTCCATTAAAAAAAATCAAAATGTTTATAATAAGAAAATCTCTACTAAGAATGGGGAATGTAAAAATATAAACATTAAAAAAATAAAGTAAGACTTGTATTGGCAAGTACTTACTATTCTTTAATGCAAACTTTTTATTACTACTAACTATATATATATATATATATATATATTCTAGACATGGAGATAGTATATATAAATATATGAGAAAGCATATATTTTGAACTATGTCGGTTAGTTTGATAGTCAAAATGTTCACTGTTCTAGATATAGTTTGACTTTGAGTTGCGCTAGTCACATTGCTGTTATCCTCTTGTAATTCATCAAAAAAAAAGTAGAATATATTAGCTAAATATATGCCCTTTAATTTGTTATTATATCAATTTTTGGACTTCACCTCACCATTTTGCCAAATACTCGACGACACTTAACGGAAAAGAGCTAAAAGAACAAACTCAATTAGTTGGATGACTATTTTTAAAGTTTTAAAAATTGGATGACCAAAAAAAAACATATAAACATAATTGAGTAACGTAGTTTATCCAATTTGAAAGTATAAAAATTAAGAATGAACAGTTTAAAAAACATGAATTAAATCTATAACTTTAACCAAACAAAATTCATGAAAAATTTTGACCTAAAGTCAATAGTAGAATTAAACCTACATTACATAAAACTTTAATTTAAACCCTAAACCCAATAAATAACAAACTTGTATCCCAATACCATAACTAACCATTTACAAAAGCCCAACCCACATAACTATTTAAAATTAAACAAAATACCCTTACCCTTATATTTGCCTCTGCCGACTTTCTCTTCTTTTCCAGCTATCCTCAGCCGCTGCTTCTGCCGACCGACACTCTGCAACAGTCAGGTTGTCATTGAGATTATTTTTCTTCATAATGGGTGCTAAAAAGGAGAGTAACGATGATGAGATGGACGAAAAAGTGAAGAAGTATCTTAGAGGAGAAGCTGCAAATTTGGAGGTAATCAATGTTTGTGTTTGCTTATAGGATTTTACTTATTTTTATGAATTTTTTCTTTGTTAATTGTTTTCGTTTATTTTCTGCAGGGATTAAAGGACAAGAAACTAAAGGGCCAGCTTGCTGTAAGAGAAGATTTGTACGGAAAATCTGCTAAAACTGCTGCCAAGATTGAGAAAGTGAGTTTGAGCTTCCCTTTTGAGCAATGGGTTCTTTTTTATTTCTTAATTTAATTATCTTTGTGTATTTTAATTATTCTTAATATTAAATTTGCTATTTCTTTTTTTTTTATGGTTTTTTAGTGGCTTTTGCCAAGTGAGGGTGGTTATTTGGAGGCAGAAGGTATTGAGAAGACATGGAGGATCAAGCAAGAATCCATTGCTCGTGAGATTGATATCTCAAGCTCGAAGAACCAGTATGATATTGTTTTACCAGGTGCCTACTTTCTCTAATGTTCATAATTCGTTTTATAGACAAGGTTTTAGTGGTTTAGACTAAGGATTATATGCTAGATTACGAGATAAAATAAGCAATCAGTCAGCAAATTAGATGTTGATTATAACTTGTTTTAAGTTCTATTTGGTTTTAATGTACTCATTTAGATTCTGTCTACATGTGCAGAACTTGGTCCTTACACTCTAGATTTCACCTCAAATGGTCGGTATATGGCAGCCGCTGGACGTAAGGGCCATCTGGCTATTGTTGATATGAAGACATTAAACCTAATTAAGGAGATTCAGGTATGCACTGCTCCAGCAAAAATCAAATTTTGTAGTTGAAGGGGATGCTGTTTCTTGTGCATATAGTGATATTGTCTGATTTTGCATTTCGAAAGTTCCCAATTTTAATGTTATTTATAAGAAAATTCACCCATGCTTTGACCTAAATCAGCTTGGTGTTGAGTTTTACCATAGCGTTTAAAATACGGGGTTGTTCTGTGGTTTCAATTTAATGTCTGTTCTTGAAGATGGGTGTTGTGTGGAGCAACTTTTCTTGCAATTCATTTTACAAGACAAATGCATGTGATACATGTTTTGTTTCTCATTCCACCCATTTGCATAAGGCTTTGTTAGCAATATTTAGCTTAAGAAAATGATAGTATGGATCAAATTTTCAAATAGATCTCTGTTGGAGGAATCTAAAATTTATTAGACTGAATTTAATCTCATTAAAACCTACAGCCGGTAAGTTCATTTGAATCTGAGTGTCTTCTTTTCTAGTGCAAGGTCCATCGGTTCATTCTCTTGCTCTTATATTTGGCAACCATGCTATATCTATGGCATCATATTGTTATGAGAATCTGAATATCCAGCTGTAGTTTTGTTATAGAGGACCTAAGATAGTAGTCGTGGTGAACATTAATAACTGTGATTTTGTTGTTCATTCATGATTATATATTTTATAGACAAATAAATTCAAAAGGATAGAGGCTAATTTTGTCATGTTTGAATGTGCATCTGTCTTGTCATTGCTTTTTGTTAGTCTAAGTCCTCAATCTGGTAGCATCCCAAGGTGCCCAAGAATTCTGCAAGTTGGAGGAAAGTAGAACATTGGTCACATGCTTTCAATGTTATATGAGTGATCAATAAACTTGATTTACTGCTGCAGGATTCTTTCCTGGGATGTTATTGCTAATATTATTTTATTAGCAAACATGATCATATAATTAGGTGGGAGTATATAATCAATCATAATTGAAATGGTTATTTGCAATTTATACTTTATTCTTGTATTTCAGATTATAGTTAATGCTTAATGTCTATCTCTTACTCAAAATTAATTGTATGGCATGGATTTGACGGAAGTGGTAATATTCACTAAAGCATTAATTTGATTTACATATAATTGCTTGTTCTTTTTGTTCAGGTTAAAGAAACAGTACGGGATGTAGTGTACTTGCATAATGAACTCTTTTTTGCTGTTGCTCAGAAAAAGTAAGCCTTCTCGTATTTGCAGTGAAAATTTCATTTTGTCACAAAAAAACAAAAAAAAACAAAGAACAAACCTTGTGTTTGCATCTGCACCGAGTGTACATCTCATGATCTCTATGATTAGTGGTGCATGTGCCTGGACATAGGCCTGCTGTCTGTTGGATGTAACACTGTCTTATGGAAGCAAATCATTTATCTTCATCAGTTATACCTATTTAAAATTTATGTTCCATCTATTAATGTTGCCATATTTCTATTATTATGTCATCATTATGAAAAATATATGCTGCTAATGAGAGCCCTTCAGAGCTTTATTGGAGTAATGCAGCTAAGGTGCTTATTATTGCAGGTACCCTTATATTTATAATCGTGATGGAACTGAGCTCCATTGTTTAAAGGTCAGTGTACCTTTCTATGAAGACTGCTACTTAATTAGCTGCTATGTGCATGGAATTAAGTCATGTATCATCTTCTAGAAACTAGTTAAATTGCTACTCTGTTTCATCTATTTTTTTATATTTTTCTTTGTTACATTGTAAGAAGATTAAAAGCTTTGGTGAGGTTTGTATTATACCCGAACTTCTTGTTCCAGCTCCCTTTACCCTATAGCTTACACTGTTCTCCTAGAAACTTAAAAATTTCTTCTCTTTAGCCCATTTAATCCTTTCTGTTACTCTGTTGCATGCCCAAGCTTATGAAGTATGAGGCTTCTGTGTATTCTGTGGTTTAGATAATTATTGGGCCTAGCTGTTTATTCTGCAGTTTAGATAATTCATGGGCTCATTAAATCTGATCATGATTCTTTGAATAAGCTACCAAAATCCTTTAGCTATTAGCATAGTTTACACCTTCGGGGTTTGAATTCATTGTTAGCAATTCATTCTTTCTTGGTTGGGAAGTTTACTGTTGATGCATTAAGCAAACTGAGTTAAAAGATTTTTTTCAGGAACACAGTGCAGTACTAAGACTCCAGTTTCTGAAAAACCACTTCCTCTTGGCATCAATAAACAAATTTGGGCAGCTTCGTTATCAGGATGTTACAATGGGTGAGATGATAGGCAATTTCCGGACTGGTTTAGGCCGCACTGATGTTATGCAGGTCAATCCATTTAATGGAGTTGTTGCGTTGGGTCATTCTAGTGGTACAGTAACCATGTGGAAGCCCACCAGTGCTGTCCCACTTGTAAAGATGCTATGCCATCCTGGACCTGTCTCGTCATTGGCGTTTCATCCAAATGGCCATCTCATGGCTACATCCGGGAAAGAAAATAAAATCAAGATTTGGGACTTGAGGAAGTTTGAGGTTATTCAAACAATGCCAGGTCACGCAAAGACCTTGAATTTCAGTCAGAAAGGCTTGCTTGCTGCCGGAACTGGATCATTTATAAAAATTTTAGCTGATTTTTCTGGATCTCAGAATTATAATAGTTATATGACTCATTCTATGGCTAAAGGTTACCAGGTAGGGAAAGTTTTGTTTCGACCGTATGAAGATGTTTTGGGGATAGGACACTCCATGGGTTGGTCTAGTATTCTTATTCCAGGATCCGGGGAACCCAACTTTGATTCTTGGGTGGCAAACCCATTCGAAACATCTAAACAGAGGCGAGAGAAGGAAGTGCACTCTCTGCTTGACAAGCTTCCACCCGAAACAATAATGTTGGACCCAACCAAGGTTGGTACAGTGAGAGCACCACAAAAGAAAGAGAAGCCAACGAAGAAGGAGATAGAAGCTGAAATGGAAGCTGCCATTGAAACTGCAAAGGATACCGACTTTAAAAAGAAAACAAAGGGAAGGAACAAGCCGAGTAAGAGAGCAAAGAAGAGACAAGAGATGATTGAAAGAGCCAAGAAACCGTTCTTGGAACAACAAATACAGGAACATGAAACGTCTAGAAAGAAGCAGAAAACCAATCCGGAAACTGAAATGCCAAAAAGTTTACAGCGGTTTGTTCGTCAGAAAGCAGCTTAATTATCTTTGATACGATTGCGTTAGCCTTTCTAGAAGATCAACCTGTTTTCGTCTTTCCCACAATTTTGTGCTCATCTGACCTAAAGAAGAATTGGAGCCAGGTAGAGTTAGGCACCATTGAAGTGTATTCTCACTGTTCTATGCATACAGAAAAGGAAGCTAGAATTTGCTTAATTTTGTTGTGTTTTAGCATGGAACTTGTATTTTGTAGAATGAATGCCAGAAAACTGGTTTTTAAATCTCGTGTTGAGAATTGGCTTTGGGTATTTGTTCGTACGTTATTCATGGTATTTTGAGTTGAGATTGTATTTATATCATTCTAGCGGTGGATTTGAGTTATGTTTCAGTATTATAGTTTGAAATAGAGTTTGGGTGGCTCAATATTAACGTCTCCTCGAGTGCTTCGAGGTTAGGGCACTCTTTTTAGAACAACACCGGACTGATCGGGCTATAATTTGGAGTAAGGGTTGAACAGAATGATGATTTATGAATGGGTATGAACAGTTTATTAGTTTATTGGTTAAATTAGTAGTTGAATCGATTATTATTTTTTTATAAATTATTTAATTAAATTAGATAAATGGATTAGTTTGAATTGCTAGATTTTTTATAAAAAAAGGTTGTACAATGTCGATTGAGTCTTAGGGTAGTTTAGAATTGTTTTTTAGAAGTGTTTTTAAAAAGTATTGTAAAAAAAAATGATTTTGAATATTATTCTTGAAAAGTGTTTTTGAGAAATAAAATATTTATTTTAGATATGATGTTAATAATATAACAAATATGTATTTAAATAGTGTTTAAATTAATTAATACTATGATATTTTAGTAAGAATATAAAAATAATTTTTTAATATTTAAAATATAAAATATAAATTTTAAATATTTTTTAGCAATTAATATTATTTATTTATAAAATCTAATTTGAATATATAAATTATATTTTAATATTTAAAATATAATCAATAAAAATTTAAATTTTATATAATATAAATTTTAATAGTAAAGTAATTACGTACTCAATATAAATATTATAAAAAATATTTTATAATGGTTAAAATTATCTTTTATTCTTAAAAATGCTTTTGCCAAAAGTAAAAGTTAAAAAAATTGTTTTTATTTTTACGTTCAAAAGCATTTGTCAAAAACACTTCTAACGTCAAAAATTGTCTGTTTAGTATTGTTTATAGCTCCAAAAGCACTTTTGACCCTAAAACACTCTTGAGAAGTAATGTTAAACTAAGAGTCAGTTTAGCATTACTTCTCATGAGCACATTTGAAACAAAAAACACCTTCAAGTAAAAGCATTGCTTAAACAATATGCTTTTGAGACAAAAAAAAATGTTTTAGAAAAACATTTTTTTTGACAAAAAATTTTAACTTTTACTTAAAAATGTTCTTTTTTTACCCAAAAATATCTTTGAAAAACATTACTAAATAGTCTTTTAAGCCTTAATTTAGTTGATATCAACATTGTTGTCGAGGTAGAAGGACTTAAATTCAAATATTATTCTCTTATATTAAAGTTTAGAATGAGTTATAAGTAATTTTAAATATTGAATAAAAAAAATTATACGTTGAATTTGATTTCCTAAAAAAAAAAAAGTTTGCTGGCTGGCACTTAATTGAATGTTTGATTTTTTTTTTTCTTTCTTATATACTGATAAAAACGGCTTTTGTCGAAACATAACTCTTATCTTTGAGTTGCGTATTGGTTTGGCAAATATCTTACCAGAAAATGGAAACGTAAAAAATATGATTGGTTTTGGATCATGCACTTACACCCATAACCCATTATTATTATTATTATTATTATTATTATTATTATTATTTTCTTTCTTCTTTTTTGACTCATCTCCATCTTTGTACACCATTGCCAATTTGCCATCGCTTACAATCCAAACACTATGTCGTGGATTTCCTTGTTTTTTCTTGGTAAATTGCGTCACTTTGTCGGAAGAAGAAGCTAAAAGCTGTCCCCTTGCTGCTAGCTCAATCCCCCACTTTCAGCATTATTGCATTAACCAAGGCTCAACAATACTTAATAACCCTTATAATATATAAAAGCTATAATCAGTTCCCATATGAAGAATTGAAATAAGCAGAGGAAAGTGAGTGAAAAAAAAATGGATAAAACCCAGAGTATTCCAACCATTGATCTTTCAGATTTTCCAGCACAGTATGAGAAACTAAGGCGATCATCTGAAGAATGGGGTTGTTTCAGGCTAGTCAACCACAACATCCCTTTTGAATTGATGCAGGAAATGAAGAAAGTTGTGAGATCATTGCTTGACCTCCCCATCCAGATCAAGCAAAACAACGTCGATGTCATTGCCGGTAGTGGTTATTGGGCTCCCAGTCCTAAAAACCCTCTTTATGAAGCTTTGGGTCTCTATGATATGTCCTCCTCCCAAGCTGTTCATACCTTTTGCTCTCAGTTGGATGCCTCTCCTTCACAAAGGTCTGCCCCCCCCCCTTTTTGATTTTGTCTTCATGGGATTGTTCTTGTTCGATTTTAGATTTTGAATACCCAATTTGAAGTTCATATGATTCGACATGTTCAAATGAATTTCGGTTTGATTTATATTGACCCAGAGACACAGTAGAGAAGTATGCTAAAGCAATACATGAGGTAATCATGGATATAGGTGGAAAAATAGCAGAGAGTATGGGATTGAAGGGTGATTACTGCAAGGAATGGCCTTGCCAATTTAGGATAAATAAGTACCATTTCACCCCTCAATCTGTAGGCTCGGCTGGGGTTCAATTACACACTGATTCTGGCTTCTTAACAATACTTCAAGACGATGAGAATGTTGGTGGACTTGAAGTGATGGACAAATCTGGTGAATTTGTAGCTGTTGATCCCTTGCCTGGCAGCCTCCTTGTCAACCTTGGGGATATGGCCACGGTGAGCTAATCATCCCTTTCTTTAGATGTGGCAGTTCGTGTATTATCGTGTCGTAATCTTGTTGTTGATTCTGATTCAGGTATGGAGCAATGGAAGGTTACACACGGTGAAGCATAGAGTGCAATGCAAGGAGGCGAAAACTAGAGTGTCGATCGCCACGTTCCTCTTGGGACCGAAAGAGGAAGCGGTGGATCCGCCACCGGAGCTGGTGGATTCGGACCACCCGCGGCTTTACAACTCATTCACGTACGAGGAGTACAGGAAGCTGCGGCTGTCGAAAGAATTGCAAGCTGGTGAGGCTCTTGCACTTGTACGTACCTGATCTTAAAGAAAGATTGTGTAAAGCATATTGCAATGTAACGAAAGTCCTCCCCTTCTACCCTTTGTTTGATGAATAAAGCATGAATTTGAATTTCCCTAGAAATGGAGTAAAAAGTAAAAATAATCCATACTAATTTCCAACATATAATGACTGTATATTCCATTGCAAAATGGGTTGCCTGAACCTCCGGATTTGCATTTTTGCGGAGAAATTGGCCCTAAAATTTTCAGATTGGCCTTAAATCTCTAAGATGTGGCAAGAGGTAAAAGTATCATGACTTCGTATTTTGCTCCTTCACATAAAAAAAAATAAAGGTAAATTAGTTCCTGTACATTAGATTAAATAGTAAATTAGTCATTTCAGTTAAAATTTTTATCTATTTGTATTGTTAAAGACTGAGGTGACTGTGGTATATTATGTGTACCTCATGCTGATGTACGAGGATCAATTTTTAACTATAGAATTAGATAAAATTCTTAGAATGATTAATTTATTTTTTGATATAATGTATTGGGATTAATTGTTCATTTTTTGAATAGAAGGGGTAAATTGCAAATTGTGGCAAGATTTGAACATATTTTGTTGATATTGACGTTAGAAAAACTTTTAATAATAAAAATGGATGAATTTTTTAATAGAATTATTCTTTAATCTAATGTATAATAATTAATCAATTTATATTTTTAATAGATGAGACAAAATATAATAATGCTCTCATAATTTTACCATGGCAAGATTTGAGCAGATTTTGTTGCTATTGACCTTTAAAAAAGTGATACTGTTTGTGAGCTAAGCTATGTACAAATTTATTAATTGTTTATAAATGCGGCTAAATTACGCAGCAGGAAAAAGAAGTAGGTTTAATTAAATCCAAGGCTTCATCCAATTATTTCATTAAGATAGTTTGTTTACATGTAAAAGGTTTCATGGAAAATATTTTTTGTATTTATTTCACAGAAAATAGTTTAGTCAGCTGAAAATAACATACAAGTCGAGGTAAAATAAGCTTTTTTTTTTCTGTAAAATGACTTACCCTTTTAAAAAGCGTAATATTATTGATAATAAATTAACTTAAATCAAACTTAATATTATTATATTAATAATAAATTTTTTTTATTTTTAAAAATATTTAAAATATATTTTTAATATTATTAAACATACATATTTAATTATTATATTTAGTCGTATAATAAATTATTATATAATAAATATAAATTATTATTTTAATAAATTATTTAATATTTCAATTTTATTTTACTAATAAATTTTAGAAATAATAATTTTAAATAATATCATTCACATATTATTGAAAATATTCAATATTAATATTTTAATAATAAATATTTATTACAATTATAAATATATTAATAATAAATGTTTTGTAGTGTAAAAGTTAAAATATGTCATAAGTCTGTACACTTCATAGATTATTAATTTAGTCTTTGTACTTTTATTTTCAAGAATTTAATCCATTTACTTTTCAAATTTGAAAATCAAGTCTAATTGTTGATATCGTTAATTTTTTTTGTCAATTTTGTTGATGTCACATTTTTAAATAAAAAATACTCACTTAGTAGTCATGTAATTAAAAAATGACGTTATAATGAACCTGAATTTAACATAATATTTTTAATATATGCAAAAACCATGTGAAATATAAAATTATAGATAAAAATAAGTTCAATTAAACAATGAAAAAATAAGAAAATCTCAAATGTATGTTTGTTTAATTGAAAACAATTATTATGAAATATTTTTAAGAAATCTACCAAACAACAGAAAATATTTTACACATATTCATTCAAACACCAGAAAATATTAGTTTTTCCAGAAAGTAAATCATTTTCCAGAAATCATTTTCCGGAATTCATTTTCAGTGAAACAAACGGGGCCTAAATATTTTGTAAATTTTGAATTCTGTTGACCATTGCTATTTGTGTCTCCTTCAGATGGGTTAAACTATATATTTATATGATATGATCACTCTTCATAAATAAAATATTATAGGTAAATTCTTATGTACTTTGACACATACCTTACTTTATGGTTAACACATATTTATACGATATGGGTTCGTCTATATAATGGTGCAAACCCACATCATGTGGTTTCATAAAAAGGTGTGAGCACCTTACATGCCAACCCAAAGTACAAACCATGTAGAGTATGGGTCAATACCCAATCGGATGGCGGGTTGGTAAGTAACATAATAAATTCAACTTTTATTATTTGTGTTTTTTTTTTATTTTCAAACTATGTCCTTTGTTAGGAAAACAAATTTCATATTAATGGAATAAGATATTTATACTAGCATATATTTATGGACCACGTATATATTTTCTATACAATCTTAATTTTTACCCATAATTTTCTTAAATCTTTAAATTGAAAAAGCATACTTAAAAATGCTCACATTTTCTTTATTGATGTAATAATAATAATACATATTTTAGAGAATGTGACTCTCTTTTTTGAAGATAAGATGTCAGAAAAGTTACGGATGTGTAATTTAAGGACCATAATACTAATATACAACTTTTATACATTAACCTTAATTTTTAATCAACTCTTCATCACCAAGAATTGTTTTGAATTGATCATCTATTAGAAATTAGTTATTAGAATATTTACACATATTTGACTCGTACTTTATTTAATAATTGAAATTAAATAAGTTTTAACCATATTAGACCACCTTTAATTTGGACTAACATTTTATAATAGTAAATAATAATATATAATTATTTTTATAACATATGCGTTATGTATACATATTTCAACAATCTTCCACTTGGACCCCACTCCCCCACACATATCTTTAAAATTGTTAAAAGTGATTCATCAAAATAACCTTTTAAAATATTTTTAATATTTTGATATATAAAAAATTCCATATTAAAATTTTAAAATTTTAATCTAGATATATAAATAATCATGTTATATATATATATATATATATATATATCTTGAAATACATTATTTATGTAACGCCCCACAATTCTCATTTTTGCTTTTGTGAAAATATGACACAAATATGTATTTGCTTCAGTGGTTAAGTGTTCTGAGAGTATGTGAGAGGTTCCAAGTTCAAGCCTTGCATTTGGCAAATTTTGGTATTTTTCTGACTTAAACCTTATACTTGCTCAGTGGCTCATATTTAAATATTTGTAATCCTATATCAGAATGAGTCTGTTGGTTCAAGTGGTAAGGGTGTAGTGTGTTGAAGGTTTGGAGTTCAAATCCTTGCGCTAATGAGGGTGTATTAATTTTTCTCGGATATTTGATGGTATTTTGGTTGAACTAAAATTCTGAGGAAGTGGGGAGTAGTGGATGAGTGGGAGGAAAATAAGGGATTTTGATAACTTATCCTTTATTTTCTTCCCGTTCAAAATTTTTATCAGTTTCTTTCTCTCCTCTTTTGGAATTAGTGTCGATTTCTACTTCTTTTCAAAGTCCTGTCGATTTTATTTTTGTTCCTCTCTTTCTCTGGCGTGAATTTTGTTTCTCTGTTCTGTTCAATTCCTTAGTTCGTTCTACTATCATCCGTGCGGGTTCGGTAAGCTTTCTATGTTATTTTGCAGTAGTAGCGTAGCAGTTATGGTAGGAATCGGAATTCTGCAAATGGTTGTGTAGGTGAGGGCGGTGAATCTGAGGTTTCCGCTTCGACGGTTTAATTTTTGTGTGAACGTTTCTGAGGTGGTAAGTTTTGAGCGTTGCTCGGTTTTAGATTCGTGGTATTCGTAAATCGTTGTTAATAGAGCGTTGGGTTTCTGTTTTTAGGTGTTGGTGTCTCAAGAGTGCTTTTGTATCAAAACAGTACCAGGTGTGTACCCGAAAACGCAGAAAATAGGGTTTCAGTGAAAGCCAAAAACCCTACTATCGACGCCACACGAGGGTGTGGTCGCTCGTGTGATAGGTTTGTGTGTAATAACACAGGCGTGTAATCAACGAGGCCAGGCCGTGCGCGCAAGACACGGCCGTGTGATGGCCAGGTAGGCCGTGTGTGACACACGGGCTAGACTGATTTGGGCCGTGTGGGTCCACACAGGCGTGTGGGATTCTAGGCCAGGACGACTGTGTTCTAAGGTTGCACGGGTTGCCCAAGTCGACTGTGAACCTACTGTTGGATTGGTAAGCACTACTTAGACCCTTAAATATGTGAACTATATGTATGATGTATGTACTGAGGATGATGATTATATGAATGAATACTGAATTGTATGTATAACTGATATTTATATATTAGCATGTCATATACTATATGTTGCATTGCATCGGGTTGGGATGTTGATATTTGGAGGAAGTGTACTGAAAGACTCTTAAACCTATTATCTGGAAGCTCAGCTGCAATTTATTGATTATGTGCCACATTCGGTACTACTTGGAGTGTAGGAATGGGTGGGTGTTTTAAACCCCACATGGAGTGTAGGGATGGATAGAGATGATGTGTAGAGGCTGGTTGGGCAGGACTCTATTACTGATTAATGTACATCTAATACTGTTACTATGATGGGCTTAGGCCCTAATGCATATCTGATACTGAAACTGAAATGGGCTAAGGCCGAACTGCTACTGAAACTGAAATGGGCTTAGGCCCAAACTGTATTTGACTGTTTGTTGTGTTTGACTGTATGCATATTTTCTGTGGGGATTACACACTGAGTTTACGTAAACTCACCCCTTTCTGTTTTATTTGTACAGGTAATCCCCAGACTTAAATGAATCGATGCGATGGAGGACTCAACGGGGACCACATGACTATTGAACTGATCTAATTCCATTTATGGTTTTCAATTCCTTTTATTTTGGAGAAATTTTTTATGTAATTTGGACCTTTGGACTGTTTCTTTTATTTTGAGGTTTTTAACTGTTTTCATGAATTTCTGAACTGCGACAAAAACATGGTTTTACTAAACACAACGTTTTTTTCTAAACACAAACGATTTTCTTATAATATCGCGGTTTTAAAAACTTTCGCCAATATGTTTTTAAACGAATCAAACTAACGAGAAAATGATTTTGAAACCAACGAGAGATTAATAGAAGATTTAAACAGAAACGGTTTTAACTTGATAAATTTGGTTTTAAATCTCCTTCCATGTGACATCACCAGATTCGACCATAACGTCTAGACCGAGTTTGGGGTTTACATTTAGTGGTATCAGAGCCAGGTTACAAAACTCGACTGTGGATTTTGGGTTTTAAAATTTGGTTTTTAAAGAATTGGTTTTCAAATGATTTGAAATGAATTGACTGAGAATGTGGTACACCAAATCTCCAGCGCCGATCCGGTAAGTATTTTGATAAACTGTTGTAGATAGTCTGTTCTGAAACACTCTAGTTAGTGTATACTGAAACTGTAGTGAAACTAAAACTGATAGAGACTGTACTTGCGAAAACAAACTTCGAATTTATGATACTGTTTTACATAAAACATATGTTAATAAATACTGAATCTATAATTGATTCATAAAATCCGTAATACAGATAAATCTGAATAGACATGAGCGCACGAGGTATCCGTGGACGTGGTATTAGAGGCCGAGGTAGAGGCCATAGGGGGGCTCGAACTGAGTCCTCTTCTTTGGGCAGCATGCCGAATCTGGACACAAGTGAGACACATGTGTCACCTGCTACTGAGACTGGGTCTCAGAGTTAATCAGCTGGGGACAACGCATTATTCTAGGATATGTTAAGAATATTGGAGAGGGTCGTTGGGCCTAACACTAAAGCTGGAGGCCAAGGGTCAGTTACGGAATGACTCCGGTCCAATGGAGCTATTAAAGGGTGTCACAGGAGTCGCCCCTAATGTGGTTGAGTATTGGTTAAAGGCCACAGAGAGGATTATGAACGAATTGGACTGCACCCCCGAGCAGAAATTCAAGGGTGCAGTCTCCTTACTTCGCGATAAGGCTTACCAGTGGTGGTTGACTGTTAAGGAGGGCACTAAGCGTAACCGTCTGACTTGGGAGTTTTTTAAGACTACGTTTCAGAGTAAATATGTGGGAGCCAGTTATGTTGATGCTAGGAGACGTGAGTTTCTGAACCTCACGCAATGTGACCGATCTGTGGTCGAGTATGAGGCCGAATTCCTGAGGCTGAGCTGCTATGCTCGAGGCATGGTAGTGGATAAGTATGAGAGATGTGTCCGATTCAAGGATGGCCTTAGGGATAATCTCAGGGTGCTGATAGCTTTGCAGAGGGAGCGAGAGTTTTCCGTTCTGGTAGAGAAGGCGAAGATTACAGAAGAGGTTAAGTGTGTTGAGCGCCAAAACAGAAATCGTGAGAAGGGTAAGAATAAGAGGGATTCGGAGCCCTCGAGTTCGGTATAGAGGCCTAAGAAAAAGGCCAAGACTGATAGGCCGATTAGAGCTGGACCTCTTGTTGCTCCTATTAGATTGCAGTTGTGTGGAGATTGTGGTAGATGCCATCAGGGCATGTGTTGGAGGAGGACTGGGGCGTGTTTAAGGTGTGGGTCGTTAGAGCACCGCATTTGAGAGTGTCCACTAAGGGCCGATCAGGTGCAAGCTCCGGGTTTTGGTACTCCGCAGCCACAAAGGGTAGTTCAGCAGCCACCGAGGAGCTATGGTTAGGGTAGGGGTGGTAACGGTATGGGTCGTGGACAGAGAACACCAGGCAGAGATACTAGACAGACTAAGGCGAGGCAGTCTACTATTGTTTATGCTGCTCGTCCCCGAAAGGACAGAGATGTTCTAGACGTCATTACCAGTATGTTCTTCATTTATGATGTACTTTACTTTGCTGTGATAGACATAGGTTCCATACATTCCTATGTAGCTAGCATTGTGTCTGGAAACTTGGGGATTTTAGTTGAGAGTACTTCTAGTGAGGTGACGGTACTGAGTCTACTGGCACAATTGGTTCAGGTTAGCAAACTGTATAGAGGTGTTCCGCTAATGGTTCAAGGGTCGGTATTTCTGGGTAATCTGATGGAGCTTCTGTTTGGAGAGTTTGACCTGATTCTAGGTATGGACTAGTTGGTCAAGCATCGTGTCAGTCTGAACTATGCGACTAGAGGGTCATCTTGAGAACCGAGGAGTATAATGAGGTAGTTATGATTGGAGAACGTCAAAATTATTTGGCTAATGTGATCTCTGCACTGGTGGCTGAGAACTGGTTCGTAAGGGATGTGAGGCGTTCTTGGCCTATGTTGGTGTTTCCGTTTCTAGGGACTTTACTGTAAAGGACATCAAAACTGTAAGGGATTTTCCATATGTTTTTCTTGAGGAATTACCGGGTTTACCTTTGAATCGGAAAGTGAAATTTGGGATTGAGCTTTTTCTTAGTATAGCTCCAGTGTCTATCGCCCCCTACCGTATGGCACCGAAAGAGCTTACAGAGCTTAAGGCTCAATTACAGGAACTTTTGGACTATGGTTTCATCTGTCTTAGTGTGTCTCCGTGGAGAGCACCGGTACTATTTGTTAATAAGAATGATGGGACCATGATGATGTGTATAGATTATCGGCAGTTAAACAAGCTAACTATCAGGAACAAGTATCTGCTTCCGAAGATCGAAGACTTATTTGATCAATTTCGAGGGGCTTCTATTTTCTAAGATAGATCTTCGTTTTGGGTACCATCAGCTCAGAGTTAAGGATGTGGATATTCATAAGACTACTTTTAGGGCTTGTTATGGGCATTACAAGTTCCTAGTGATGCCTTTCAGGTTGACGAATGCACCGGCCGCATTTATGGACCTAATGAATCGGGTATTTCAGCCTTACTTGGATCGGTTTTTTGTGGTATTCATCAACGATATATTGGTTTATTCTAAGACTGATGATTAGCATGAAGAGCACCTTAGGGTGGTTCTTCAAATTTTGAGGGAAAAACAGCTCTATGCTAAATTTAGTAAATGAAAATTCTGGTTATGAAAGGTAACATTTCTGGGACACGTAGTGTCTGTTGAAGGGATCCGAGTCAATCCTAGAAAGATTGAGGATGTACTGGATTGCAAACAGCCGAAGAATGTGTTTAAGATTCGTAGTTTTCTGAGTCTGGTGGGTTATTATCGGCGGTTTGTGGAAGGTTTCTCACTGATTACAGCACCCTTAACTAAGCTGCTACGTAAGGGTGTACTGTTTGTCTAGACTGATGCGTAACAATCGAGCTTTGATAAGCTCAAAACTGTTCTGACTCAAGCCCCTGTTTTGATACAGCCTGAATCCGGCAAGGAGTTTGTAGTGTATAGCGACGCTTCGCATGTGGCTCTGGGTTGTGTTCTGATGCAGGATGGTAAGGTTATGGCATATGCTTCTCGTCAGCTTAAGAAACACGAGGGGAATTATCTGACGCATGATCTTGAGTTGGCTACAGTGGTCTTTGCATTAAAAATCTAGAGACGTTATCTGTATGGTGAGAGGTGCATCATCTACACCGATCACAAGAGTCTCAAGTATATCCTTACTCAGAAGGAGTTGAACCTTAGACAGCGTAGATGGATTGAGCTGCTCAAGGATTATGATTGTACCATCGAGTACCATCCTGGTACGACCAATGTGGTGACCGACGCTCTAAGCCGAAGAGCGATGTCTGATTTGAGGGCTATGTTTTCTTGCCTTAGTTTGTTTGATGATGGAAGTCTGTTGGTCGAGTTGCAAGTTAAGCCGACTTGGATTGAGCTGATTCGAGATAAACAGTTGGGGGATGAGTCTCTGAGTTTATAGTTCCGTCAGATTGAGAGTGGCAACACTATAGACTTTGGGCTGAATAATGATGGGGTACTCTGTTTCCGAGGTCAGATTTGCGTACTGAATGATACTGATTTGAGGCAGTCTATTTTGAGAGAGGCGCATAATAGCCCTTATGCTATGCATCCCGGTGGGAATAAGATGTACCAAGATCTTCGAGAACTGTACTGGTGGCTGAGACTGAAACAAGAGGTTACTGACTTTGTAGCACGATGTCTGACATGTCAGCAGGTTAAGGCTGAACATCAGTTACCTTCGAGTTTGCTGCAGCCGGTTAAGATTCCCCTTTGGAAGTGAGAACGAGTGACGATAGATTTCGTTAGTAGGTTTCCCTTGACACCCACTAAGAAGGATTCTGTTTGGGTCATTGTGGACCGATTGTCCAAATTTGCTCACTTCATTCTAGTATGACTTGATTATTCTCTACAAAAGCTGGCGAAGTTGTATGTTTCTGAGATAGTTAGACTGCATAAGGTTCCAGTGTCGATTATTTCTGATAGGGATCCTCGCTTCATGTCTCGGTTTTGGAAGAAGTTGCATAAGGCTTTGGGTTCGAGATTAAACTTCAGTACTGCGTTTCATCCTCAGACTGATGGTTAGTCTGAGAGGGTTATTCAAATACTGGAGGATATGTTGAGGAGTTGTGTTATCGATTTTTGAGGCAGTTGGGAGGATTATCATCTGTTAGTCGAGTTCGCCTACAATAACAGTTTCTAGTCGAGTATTTAGATGGCACCTTACGAGGCTCTGTATGGTCGTAAGTGTCGTACTCCTTTGTGTTGGACTGAGTTGGGCGAACGTCGAGTTTTGGGTCTTGAGCTGGTTTCGGAGACTGAGAATAAGGTTCAACTGATTCAGGATCATCTGAAGGCCACTTCTGACAGAAAAAAGTCTTATGCTGATCTGAAGAGACGTGATATTGAGTATTCTGTGAGGCACTTCGTGTTTCTTAAGGTTTCTCCATGGAAGAAGGTTCTGAGGTTCGGTCGTAAGGGCAAGTTGAGCTTTAGGTTTATTGGGCCTTACCGAATTCTGAAGCGAGTTGGACTGGTCGCTTATTAGTTAGAGTTATCGCCAGAGTTAAACCGTATTCATGACTTATTCCACGTCTCGATATTGAGTCGTTACCGCTCTAGTCCTACTCATATCGTCCCTGTTGAGGAGATTGAGGTTAAGCAAGATTTGACCTTCGAGGAGGAACCAGTTCAGATTCTGGATCGTGATGTAAAAGTTCTTTAGAAGAAGTCTATCCCTTTAATGAAGGTGCTATGGCGGAATCATAGCACTGAGGAGCCCACGTGGGAGCCTGAGGATGCAATGCGTCAGCCGTATTCTCATATGTTCTGACCAGGTAAATTTCAAGGTCGACATTTCTTTTAGGGGGTAGAGTTGTAACGCCCCAAAATTCTCATTTTTACATTTGTGAAAATATGACACAAATATGTATCTGCTTCAGTGGTTAAGTGTTCTGGGAGTGTATGAAAGGTCCCACGTTCAAGCCTTGCATTTGGCAATTTTTTGTATTTTTCTGACTTAAGCCTTATACTTGCTTAGTGGGCTCATATTTAAATGTTTGTAATCCCATATCAGAATGAGCCTGTTGGTTCAAGTGGTAAGGGTGTGGTGTGTTGGAGGTCTGGAGTTTGAATCCTGCGTTAACAAGGGCGTATTAATTTTGCTCGGATATTTGATGGTATTTTGGTTGAACTAAAATTTTGAGGAAGTGGGGAGTAGTGGATGAGTGGGAGAAAAATAAGGGATTTTGATAACTTATCTTTTATTTTCTTCCTGTTCAAAATTTTTATCAGTTTCTTTCTCTCCTCTTTTGGAATTAGTGTCGACTTCTGCTTC